>VYZX01019901.1:770864-836272 GCA_013401335.1 Brachypteracias leptosomus | reverse complement strand
ATTCAGCAGTGCTTGATTTATGCCTATGACTGGATCATGTAACCATGTATATATTCCATGTGTAGTAATTCACACACAGACTCTATGTATGTGTGTGTATTTATTTATTACACATTGTGATGCATATAGAGAGTTACCAGCATAATAAATTAGTCTTCCATTTTCCTTTTAGGTAAAAAGGAGCAGATATGATCACTGATGTTGGTACATTAATATTAAAGAGTTTACTGTTCTCTGATTTTCCTTCTGAAGCAGGGAAAAAAAAAATAAAATTAAAAAAAGCTATTTCAGTGTCATGTTTTTATAAATTAAACCATAGTTCTCTTCCCCCTCCTTTGCAGTATGTACTTTATTGGACTAATTCATGTAGATTTAATAGTGTGTCTGTGATATATAAGTAAATAATTTTAATTTGGCCATCTGCCCTAGAAAATACTTCAGTATAATCCATCTCCAAGGCCATGAGTATGGCTTGCACTCCCAGACATCAGGGAAGACATCTAATGGAAGTTTATGAGGGCAGCAGATGTTCATTCCTGCTGTTTGATGCTGGTGACATCTGAAGCTTTACCACTAAGAAATCCATGAACAGAAGAAGTCACAAGAGTAGCATGCAAACCTCCTGCAAAGATGCTGCTAATCAGCTCGTTATTAAAAGAAATGGGTAGGAATTTATGCGTAGGCAATTCCAGGAGCTTCTTTAGTGTAATTTAATCCTCTTTGGTACATTGCCTTCTCTTACTTCTACACAGAACTCAGAATTGACCTCAGGTTCCATAGCTGGTACCAGAAAATTGTCTTGCAGCAAATACATACCATAAAATATTCGAGTACTTCAATGCTTTATAAGCCCAAGTTCTGTCTTCCAAAGTAACAGTGGCATTTACAGACCTAGAACTAATTGACTGGCAATGGGACTCCGGTTTCTACTTATGTAATTAATTTATGATTATGAGACTTAGGCTACTAAGTCACATAAGAACCGTTAGCAAGTTTCTATTTAAGATTCATGAATAATTAAATTCACAGAGATTAAATGAACAATTATGTGACAGATGCATGGAGGGATGAAAAGTTATTATCAAGGTGTCTGCTGATGTACCTCTGTTCTGGTCTCTGGACCATACCAAACATTCCCAGGTATTAACCTTTCTAGGAATAAATAAAAATGTATCATATCAATGGAATTTAAGACTATCTACTATTGATCTTATTGATAGGGAATTTTTTTGGAGGGGGGAAGGAGGATACAGGGATGGCAGTTTTCATGATGATTTCAATGAAGTGAAAGGAAGTTCCAGGTTTCGAGGAAGGAAACTAGAGGTTTAATATTTGATCCAATTAAAAGATCAAAATACAAAGTGAGAACGGCTATCTGTAGGCAAAAGCTTTTAGTCACTGGATTTATACCACATACATAAAAAATCTCACTAGCTTCCATTACTCAAGTGACTGTCTATGTATCCTGGCAGGGAAGATGGAAGGGGAAAAAAGACTTTTCCAGGAGCTTTTTTCTTTTGTTTGCTAACAGCCATTACCAAATTAAACTCTGCAGTAGCAGATCCTTTCAATTTGACTTCACTGGGCTTTAGATGAGATTTTTAGCAACCAATGGGTAACAGAAAGAATATAATGTATTAAGAACTCAGGCTCCAGCAACAATTACTCAGTGTGAAAATACGTTCACGCGGTACTTGCAGAACTGCCTTCTTCAGAGTTCGCTTCACAGCACATATGAACATTTTCAAGGGTTACATTAACTGGAAAACAGACAAGACAGAAGGAAACATTTCTTGACTATATTAAAGTAAGGAAAGACTGAGCTCCCTCCACAGTCCACAGCATTCAGTCGGAACACTGCTCTGTGCAAAGAGCAAATGAAAGGCATAGAATCACGGAAGCAAATTATTCATGACTTTACTAGAGGTGACAATAATAATTACACAAGTCAAAATTCTTCTCCTTTTATGTATGCCCCCCTTCTAAGCATTTACATCTCATTTCCAAGAGAATTTGGTTTCTAGCCAAATACTTTTTGTTTTGGTATTTGCAAGTTTTCATTTCTGTTGTTGTTATGACTTATTGTGGGCAATGCAGCAGTAAAACAAAGTGAGCAACCAACTGCCAGACAAATACGTGCAAAATCAACCTCATTTCCATGGAGTCATTTCTTTTTGCCTTAGAAATTTTCCACTTTATTTGAGCTCTTATGCTCAGTGTTTTTGTACAGCATGATTGAATGGGCAAATTGCTGCAGCCCAGAAATGTTCTTTCACACACCCAGTTCCTATCCAGCCCCCTGAACCTGTATTTATTTATTTTTTCAATATGAAAGAAAAAGGTCTCTATGAGTAAAAACAGAATCTCTCCACAGCATCATCCTGTCTGTTGCATTTGTTATCAGCTGCCTTAACCTTTAGTCACGAATGCATTTTTTTAATTCTGTTTTGCTGTGTTCTGCAGAATAACGGGGCCACAGCCACTGTTAACCAGTCATGTCTCCTCATTTTTCTTGAAGAATTACATTCTGTTTCCTGGCCCTGACTTTATTAGACTCCAAATGCACACAAATAGCCTTAATGGCATAATAAAGTATTGTTGGCTATATCAACACAACAGTGCTAGTGAACAACTAACTCGGCCCCAGAATCTCAATCTTTTAATTCATGTTTAAGTCCTGCTCTTCTAATCCTCTAGATAAATCCTCACGGCTGGTTGGTATGATCTCCAAATCAACCCTTTTGAAATTTCATCAGAAAAATGCCATACACGTAAGTTAGCCTTTTGCCTAAACTGCTACTAAACTTCTAAACTACAGCCTAAGGAGGAACTTAGCTCAAGTCACTGTCTTCTACGTGCCTGCACTTTGGCAGTTAGTGACTAAGAATATAAGTCAAATGAATCAATGGATTAGATAAAACTATATTAAGGATAAATTAAGTATTCATAAGCTTGATAAATCATGATATTACTCTGGTGTGCCACAACACGGAATGACATATGGCAGAATCAAATGTCATTTAGAATGCTGTAATGTGCTATGGACTTGAATCAGCCTCATGATAGGACAGGAATCCTAAATAACAAAATAAAAACCTAGAGGAGTGGTCTCTAGTAGAGTAAACTTTCAGCTTTTACTTCTAGTTTAGCCAAATATAAGATTGCAGAAAAAAAACACATCAAAAACCAAACCCATAACCAAGTAAATGCTATTTCTTCTTTATCCCTGTTATCAATAAAAAATACCACTCACTTTAAATAACTGAACAATAGGAATGGAGCTCTGGACAAATTTCAGAGGAAGATGAGTAACTGGCATTAAAATAGTTAATTTCTGCACTTAAAATCAATGTCAGTGACTCAAGCAGGAAGACCAGTCATCACCGATTTTTAATTTTTTTATCTGGAAATACTGTCTTTGTCCATTTACAAATCCTTTTTTCTAAACTGGATGTTTGTAAAGGAACAATTATAAGCATATTCTTTAAAGAGATTAATATATCTCTTTAAAGAAGTTTTTTTTCCTATTAAAAAGTCATAAACCTTTCCTAATTATTTTTCATCTCGAAAGAGATATTTAGTCAAAACTGATTTCATAATTTTGAGTCATGTGCATAGCTCCTCGACTTCCAGCAGAAAAATAAGTATCATTGGAAACATGGTAGAAACAGCTATGATGTAATGGTTAACTGAAGAGAGTAACACACCCATACAATAAATCACATGCTGCAGTTGTCATACACATTTTCACTTCCATGAGATCAGGACTTTACCTTCTGTCCCAAAATCCACAATCTTCACAAGTTGTCAGCATTTGACAAGGGGCTCATCTATGAAAGCGTCAGAAAAGAAACATGAATTTTTTGCTCCATGCAAGCTCTTGACATCTGGATCTCACAGAATCATAGAACGTTAGGGGTTGGAAGGGACCTTGAAAGATCATCTAGTCCAACCCCAATCTCAATTGAGACATGACCCTGAGAAACGAAGGAATCTGCATTTCAGAAATAATAACAGTTTCCATTTCATGCAAAGAGTGAGCAGGAGAAAATGCACGTTTAAAAAGAAATAAAAAGAAAAAATACTTCTTAAGCTTGGCTTCCAAAGTGAAACAGTGGTGGTTAGTGGATTTACAGCTATCTAAACTGGCAGCCCCGGAGACTGATGCAATTTTCTTCAGCCCAAATGCAAGCAGAGTGTCTCACAAGCTTTCCAATGTACTAAAGCTTGTAAGAACCATTTACAGAGATGACAGGACATTAACTAATTCACAAGGCTCTGAAAAGACTGTTAGGAAGAACACTGTATTAACAGAATTGCTTTTGTATAAGCTATAACAGATCTTTTACATTAGTTTTCCTATTTATACACTTCTCCCAAAAGTTGCTTGCAAGCAAGGCCAACTGCATCCTGGGCTGCATCCCCAGCAGAGGAGACTCCAGCACTGGTGGGGCCAGAGGAGACCACAACAGGCATCTGAGGGTGGAACCCCTCTGCTGGGAGGCCAGGCTGACAGAGTTGGGCTTGTTCAGCCTGGAGAAGAGAAGGCTCCGGGGAGACCTTCTTGTGGCCTTGCAGGACTTAAAGGGGCCTGTCAGAAAGACCGGGATAGACTTTTGAGCAGGGCCTGTTGGGACAGGACAAGCCTTGATGGTTTCAAACTAAAAGAGGGAGACTCAGGCTAGATAGAAGGAAGTTTTTGATGCTGAGGGTGATGAAAACCTGTCCCAGGTTGCCCAGAGAGGTGGTTGATGCCCCATCCCTCCAGGTGAGGTTGGCCAGGGCTCTGAGCAACCTGCTCTAGTTGCAGATGTCCCTGCTCCCTACAGGGGGGTTGGACTGGATGAGCTTGAAAGGTCCCTTCCTACCCATAACATACTATGATTTCACCACATGACCCCAGAAATTGGTCCATGCTCTATACTATAGAATATGATGAAAACCAACCAAACCAACCAACCAAAAATGTCTTTACCACTCTAATAGTGGGTAAAAATTCCTTTCTAATCTTAATTGCTAACTAGTGATTGTTACAGCCCTGGCACAATTGAGCTCAGATTTCTAAGCCTCACAAGCAATACTGTTTCCATACATTTTATTTCAGAGCAAGTATTTTTTTTTTATTTTAAAGGAAGGAAAACACACCAGCCCCTATGTTCCTCCCACACAAGAGAACAGGTTTAAAAGCATATCTGTAGGGATATAATATATATAATTTATGCTTAGAATCAATATCATGAAAACACTGTGAATAGACAACCATCAAGTCTTCTCGAGGATATCAGCAGATCAAAACTTCATCAAGTTAGTCATGCTACTCGTTGTGGGTTTTGTTGCTGTGTAACACAGCAAAAAACTATCTAGATGATACAGTCATGTTTAGTGAGCGGTGTTGTCTTTCAAAATATTAATTTAAGAAAAATGATGAAGTAGCTAAAGGAAGATGTTATTCTAAATCAATGGAAATAAAAATCTTGGATAATCACCATTGAGTTTCATATTTCAGACAAGATTCACATCATATTCAGTCAGTCTTTGGCTACTACATATGGAATGCAACATCAAATAGGCCATTTCCTAGTATATGACTTGTAGCGATGCGTAGAGGTGCCACAGCAGAAAATAAGGAAGTTTCACAGTGTGTTTAGCTAACAAAGTAATGTGCAGCCCTGCTCCATAGCCTTGATGTCAATTTGTGCTATTGGTTTTAGGGTAAATTGAGTAAGATTTTGGGCAAAAGAAGCATAATTTCTTCTTCATCTTTTCCGTGGGAGTCAACTGAAGCCTGAGATCCAATTGCCATATGTTAATGTGAATATTAAATTAACATTGCTACAGTCACAAAATATCTAATCCTCTTAAAAATATTTCCAGTCTTTGATTCTATATTAAAAATAATTGACCTAGACATGAAGCAGCATGAGACATTATTATTTCTGGCTGAACAACAGACAAAGCTAGTGACAAGCAAATGTAGAGAACGTACCAGCTGTGTATGTATCTCTTTAAAAAGAATGATTGGTTCAAAATAGATATTGGGCAACTAGAACAGAGAATAACACGGAGACCTGCTACAAGCCAGCTGGGATCAGTTTCTTCTTCCTTGCCCAAGTAACATTTTTTCAAAGATTGAAGCTGCAAACACATTGAAATAACCTGAAGATCATTTAACAATTTGACATATACAGAAAGAGCTGAGGCAAGAGTGATGTATGCGGCTCCCGGGAGGATAATCCACCTGAGTTATAACATTTTCGAATGTGCTGCATAATGTAAGTATTAATAGGACACAGGTGCCTCTGCTGTTGCATAGAAACAGGTGCACCGAGGCGAACAGAGTTATTTTTAATAAAGTCATTTCCATTTTAGACAACACAAGGTGGAGATTCTAGAAGCAGCTTCCGAATTCTGAAATGCCTGATGTTGTCCACTACCACACACAAGACTCCATGCTTTGTAAAATCACACGGCTATGCGGGATTCAACAGCAGAACTGGAGACAGGATAAAACCCTGGTGCCAAAAACTAATGCAGAAAACACCACTATTCAAACATATCTAAAGGTCCTGGAGACAAAGAGTTATGTCACTTAAGCCTGGCACTTCAGATCTCTGACGTACACAACCCTTTGATCTCAGGTTCATCCCCAGCCACAGGTAGTTACTGAAATGGCACAGCTTTGGAGAAAATATGGCTATTATTAGCTCTAGAGACTTCAGAACATTCTTGTCTGATGAAATTACATTTTCAGCTGCTGCTTCTCCATTTCCTCACTGAAACTATTCTGAAATACTGTTCAGTGTGAAGAAACAGCTCTAGTATTCCAACAAAGAAATAGTTCATTTAACTGCTAAGCAAATGATAAATAGCTACAATTAGTTGCAGCCTGAGGGGACAATGTTTTACGCTGATTACAGATTTGGTATCTTAAATTCAAAAGTATTTGCCCTAATAGCTTTTTGGCTACAGAATGTAACTACCTTCTTGTACTAGATTTGATCCATAACCCTCTGCTGGGAGGCCAGGCTGACAGAGTTGGGCTTGCTCAGCCTGGAGAAGAGAAGGCTCCAGGGAGACCTTCTTGTGGCCTTTCAGGACTTAAAAGAGGCCTAGAAGAAAGATGGGGACAGACATTTTAGCAGGGCCTGTTGGGACAGGACAAGATGGATTTAAAATAAAAGAGGGGAGATTTAAACTAGATGAAGAGATTTTTGATGCTGAGGGTGGTGAGAGCCTGTCCCGGGTCGCCCAGAGAGGTGGTCAATGCCCCATCCCTGGAACCATTGCAGGTGAGGTTGGTCGGGGCTCTGAGCAACCTGTTCTAGTTGCAGATGTCCTTGCTCAGTGCAGGGGGGTTGGACTAGATGACCTTTAAAGGTCCCTTCCAACCCAAAACATTCAATGGTTCTATGACTCATTCTATGATATTTCTCTATGATTTAGAGGGATTCCCATTTCAGCTCCAGTATATCTCCAGTCCATGTGTGCAAAGCTTTGCGGCAGCCTCTGAAGTTAAAAGGCTCAAAACACCCCCTCCTACCCCCCATCATATCCACAGTCTAATTATTAAACAGTATGACCTAAAGGTAAAGGAGTAATGGAGATGACAATGAGGATACAGATGGGTTACAAAAATTGTGATTTTCCACCTCTTACTACAAATCAACATCTGTGTTAACCCTGACCATAGGGTGAAAAATGTAACAATGCTGAAAAGCACAAGAATGTTCCAGTAATAGCAAAATACTAGAAGCCACCTACATCACACATTCAAATACATAGTGCAGCTGGCAGAACACTGTTAAGAGACAGAGGATTTAGGGGATGGCAAATTTCACAGTCATTTCTCAATGTTACCAATAACAAATCTCTATTTGTGAATAAAGAAACCAGATAAAAAAGTTTTCTTCAGTTAAGACAACTACAATGACCAAATCTTCAAGTAGGGAACTCTGATTATTATATGAGACCACGCTTCATGTATCAACAGCTTGTTCTGATTTCTGAAAAGGTTATGCAGAAGCTCCTTACTTCAGATAGTGCATCTTTCTTACAATGAATGAACAATTTTATATTAAACAGAGAAGACTCACTTAAGTTTCCAAGTCTGCTATAGACTTCCTGTGTAATTTTGAATTTCATTTCATTGTACTTCATCTCCCCATCTGTTTTGAGACTGCTAAGATACTACAATAATGAAGACCACATAAGAAACTAGACATATGTATTGCAACCTTCCTTAGCAACAGAAAATTCAGGGCTTTTTTCTCCTTAGGAAGATTGATAATAATGGATGTGCAACCTTAACATCCTGAGAAGAAATGTTTTTATCAGAGACTTACTGCGTATCTTGATTAAGTGCATATCTATGCCACAAAATACAAATATAAGAGCCTTTAGGTGAGAACTTGTAGCTTTCTGTTAGTTCAAAACTCATACTCCCATACTATGATACATAAAAAACCTAATCAAATATGTGTGTCTATACAGAGAGTCAACACAAATAATTCTCATATATAGAAAAGACTTCTGTATGAAGTACACTCTCAAGTTACATCCATCACGCTTTTGCACTAACGGCAACTAGCAACTTGAAGATATAAGTCCTGATGGGATGAAGCTGTTGACATCACAGAGATTAATTTGTTGATACTCTTAAGAAAAGACTGCTTAACATTAAGACATTTTAACCAAGAGCAATTTATACAATGCCTTAATTCAGTCAGTTTTTATATCCTTTGTCCATCACTAGCTTTTTTCTTCATTTTATCCTACACTCATCAGCAAGACAGGGCACTAAAAGCACTAGCAACTGCCTAGAAAAGATGCAACAAGGTTGGAGGAGAATAAAGTGAAGGGACCAAGCCATAAAAAGAAATATGAATGCTTCTATCTCTAGCTAAGTGCTGTGAGCTCTGATGCAACGTCTTCATCAGCGTGTGCTGTTTCTGATACCCTGCAGAGGAATGTAATTTATGCCTATAGTAATTTAGAAGGTATTCCAACATGCTATACTTACTCCAGGCACAGCGATAGATATGTGGAGTATCATCCGTAATGCTGATGCCTGTTTTGCTAAAGAGCCTTGCTCCCCTTTTGAGAACCTCTGATAACTGGCAGCGCTTAGAGAGGCAGCCAACGTTTTCTGTTAGAAGTTCCAGTGGGCGCATTATGTGTCAATTGCTTTCTCTGCCCATTTGTTTTTGTTTGCATGATAATATGATGGAAATGGAACAAGTATTCACAAGTATTCAGCTCACAACATCGGAATGAAGATGGACAGTCCATTCCCACCACTGACCTGACAGTATTCAGCCACAATGGATCCAGTTCAAAGCCTCCCAGTGTGACAAAATAACGAGCGGCCCTTTCACAACCATCCTGCTTTTCAGAAATACAACCATTACCATCACCAAAAATGCTGGGATGTGCTAAGTGTTGACACGTATGGTTGCATTTTTGCAACAACCAGTTAGCAGTAGACAGCCAACTGTTCATCCTTCCTATGCACGAGTTCCAAAGATGTACAGCCCTGAAAAAAATAAACTAAGATTTCCTTTAACTCTGAAAACTCCAGCAAGGATCCCCTACCTCTAAAACTATTTCCCCAAAATTCCTTAGAACAATTATTTTATTTTCTGTAAACATATTCTATATGAAGAACGATATTTATATGCTCTCTTGTGAAGAAATACAAAATTAAGATAACCTAACAAAATGAAGTTAATCATAAGACATAAATGATTGCAAGTTATAAAGTGTGAACTGAGACAAAAGGCAACTTAAATTTTACCAGAGTTACTTTTCCTCCCACTTCAGGAATTTACAAAGATCAGAGGCTTTACTGCCCTCTCTCATACATGGAATAATAGGCTCTCTAAAAGCACAACAACCAATTGATCCCATTATTTATATAAATTATTGCTCTCCCAACCAAAAGACCAGGATGAACATGCCTCCTCAGCATTTTGTCTATTTTTTCCCCTGTCCTTAATTCAGCCTGAACCAAATGCAATCTTTTACCGTGGTGCTTCAATGGATGTTATTTAAAGCACTCCGAGTGCCTGCACCCTCAGAGATCTTGGTCTTAGAAAAAGCAGATTTAAAGCAGGGCAAAGGCCACTCCTCTGGGTCATTACCACTCTCAGATTCAAGCAGGTTGCTCGGTAGGATTGGAGTCGGCTTGCTGCCAGATGGCTTTTGAGGAACACTTTTCTCCTCATTTCTTCTGCATGAGACAGGAACAGATGAAGGCAGCGCTCCATGATCTAAACACAAGGGAGGACTTGAACCTTGGACTCTGAAATAGTCTTATCCATGGTCTAAGAGACTGTGAGCGGCTTTTTAGTGCAGTGAGCAAGATAAAGTGTAGACTCATACTGTGCTTTAGGACAGACAAAAGTGTTTCAGGGAAGAAATTATGTCTCTGTATTCAATTGGCATTATACAACATAATACCATTGCTAATGTTAGGCAAATATGAGTGCCTTAGGAATTACCAGTGTTCACCCTCAAATTTGTATTTATTTACTTTTTAACCTCTAGGGTCATTTCTGGTTTTATCTCTGAAAATAGCCAGGCAAACTGGTTTACTAGGAGAGGTCTTTCTCAAAAATAATGGGTAGATTGTAAATATTTGGGCAAAGAGAGATTCAATTCATCCCATGTTATTTATGCAGAGCAGAAGCTGAAGTCCTTATGATCTATATGACCGTACTTATAAGGTAACAATAGATCACAGAATCATAGAATGGTTTGAGTTGGAAGGGACCTCAAAGATTTTCTAGTTCCACCCCCTCTGCCATTTCTGATACACTGTATCTGAAATAATCTTTTTATATTTTAAAATTCAAAATGCACACTAGGTTGCTGCTTTTTGAACTACAGAAGAATTATTACTGTAATTTAAACATCAAATAATTGCAAATAACCAATACATTGAGGAAGATGCCGATCTGATTTCAGACCATAAGTGAAAATATGTTGAAAATAAAGCTACTAGTTACCCACCTGGTGTAATCACAGTCTGAGTACCCTGTCACTAACTACATTTCAAAGAGAACAGGAATAAATAGAAGGAAGTGGTTTTTTTCAAGTCTCGTGTGCCAAATGTATGATTTTTAAAGACTGTGAGGAAAATTTAAGTGAAGTCAATGTTTATTCCTGGGGATTAACAGTAATGGCATCAAAACCAATTTTCATCCTACTTTACTATAATACTGGTCCCAATCCAGCAAAGGATTTAAGCAGATGATACATGCAAAAAGACCGCTCATGGTCTTAAAGTTAAGCAAGGGCCCAAATGATTTGTTGGATCAAAGCCAGTACCATAAGTATTCTGGTTAATACTGGAGACTGGAGCTGCAAAAGGGCAGAAACTCAAGGCTTTTTATGAGCCACATGGATAAGCTCTCACCTGGAATTCATGATTCATATAATCCCAGTTAAAGTTACGGAGAAATTAAGAAGATTAATCAGAATCTTTTTGAAATTCTGAGTAAAGAAGGATACGGGAAAGGAGGCTTCTTGCTGTAGAAGTTATGCAGTCTACAAACAACTACTTTGTAAATAAACAGGAATTACTCATGTTCTTGGAGTACACATGTGAGTGTAAAATGATTCAAGCTTTCTGTCATCAGCATCCCTAGATTTCAAACATTTGGGAAGAATGTCTCCACTTTTCCAGTGGTAACAGTAAAGGAGATCATGAGACAAGATGACGGGTCTTTGGACTGATGTCTTAAAGCAGCTTTCTATAACACATATAATACCAAAAAAATAGTTTAAATGCATACAAGACTCCAATAGGATTACAATATGCAGGCTTGTGTGGTTTATCAGACAGCAGGGAAGATCTGCGCTTAAGACTTTTCAAACCTAAAATAATTCACAAAGCACAGGGAAAATAAAAACTTACATGAAAAAAAAGCTTTGTCCAGACAGTAGTTTAAAGGGCTCAATAAATGCCATTTTTTTCCTCCTATCTGGATGGAAACCTACCTAGAAGACAACTGTGCTGTATTAGTTAATCCAGTTGTTGTCCTTATGCTGGCAACATGGAAATATAAAATACTGCAAATGACAAATTTTAGGCTCCTTGTCCCTAGACAGACCAAGAGATCAACATTAGTTGTTTCCTCCTTACTCCTGGCAAAATGTGCATGTGGAATAAGAGACACACTGAAGATGATGTATGTTAGATTTATCCTTTTGCTGCCTGTTTGCAAAGGGTTATTTATTGCACAAGTCACCTGAGTTAGCAGAAGACTTAATGACTTGTGCATGTCTTTGATACAGCTACTTTGAACACAGAAACTTCTATAGACACAAAGATAGACAATGCCACAGATTTCACTGCTGCTCTGGAGATGCTGTGACCAACCCTGTACTTCAACCAAGAGTAAACAACAACAAAACCAAACCATAATAACCTCATAATCCGCACAATTAGAGTGACTGCTAAAGATGCCGCAACCCAAAATAAAAGTGGGGATTTTACTGGAGGCAACCCCCAAGCCTGTTCCACTGATTTCTCTCTTTGCCTGCATTTGGAAACAGCCTATCTATTTTCATTTCAACTTGCCCTTGAGATATTTAAATTCCTTTGATTGATTGAGGTGTGCAGCATCCATTTCTGGATTTCTTACAGCTAAATTCATTCTTCAGGAATGAACCATTTCAAGGTGCTGGATCAAAGGAAGCCTCCACAACTCATCAATTTAATGAAAACTGGTCATTCATTTTTATTAGATTTCTCCTCTTTCTACCAAAATAAATATCAGCACTAGAGATTCATTGCAAAAAGTTATTTCTGTGCACTTGCACTAGTCTGGAGGGAGAAAGGAGAAGAAAATGGCTGGAGGGGTGGGAGAAATTAATTCAATCTCTTGTTACCAGCTAGAAGTACACCTATTATTTACTTTAAGAATAAAATTAAAACAGAACTATAGGTGAGCTCTACTTTAGTAATTTTACTTTAAGAAAACAATTCCAATGTCCAAACTCAATTAATACAGAGAATCCAGTAATAAAACAGATGAGTTAATTAGACAAAATAAGAATGATGGTTGTGTTATGGTTCAACAGGGTATTGAAAGATAGGACTGTTCAATTAATGTTTCAAGTAGATATGCTGAAATTTAACCAGCCCTTAAAATTTAAAAAAAAAAAATTAAAAATTAAAAAAAAATCTTTTTAAGCAGAGGTTGCAATGGATTTATGGCATACAGTGTTCTTCATTTATGCTGCAAAATATGACATAAGTTTCAAATCATTATTCAGTTGGTGGGGGACAAGTCCAAACAATCAGAACACTTGAAAATGGAAGGAACTCTTCTCATCTAAACTCCCTGCTCAAAGCTGGGTCAACCAGAGCAGGTTGCCCAGCAGAGACACTCCACAACCTCTCTGGGCAACCTGTTCTGCCATTTGACCACTCAGTACTTTTTGTTTTTCCTTATGCCTAAATGGTCTTTTGCAGAGTTAGAAAGATGCTGTAGAGCACAAAGAGGAAGAAAAGTGGCCTTCATGGCTTCAAAATTCTTCAGAAAATGTGACGAATGAAGCTTAATAGTTCAGCTCAGAGACTAATCAAATTCGAGATGACATTTGAGTGGGACATTTAGAGGAACTGTGTTCAAATAGTCTTACAGCAAGTATGGGAAAGGTTTTGAACCCGAAAGTTGACATGAAGCTTCTGCATGAAAAAATCTGGTGTACTGCATTCAGATTTGGGCCTTAACTCAGTTATGTCCAGTTCCAAAGGATCCAGTAAATCAGATCAGAACTAAGATGTTCTACTGTCAGTGATACTTGCCAACAAGTTTCACTATTAAATTCTTCTGGTATTTGGGGCTGATTGTGCCAGCCTCATAATACAAAACATTTGTATTCAAGTTAGCCAATGTGAAATAGAACAAAAAATTATTTGCTGTTTCCCACATCATCTTTCGATGCCAAGGTGAACAGACCTTGTACATCTTCTATCTCCTAAAAGACCTGCATAACTTTTTTCTTTCTCTGCCATGAGCTCTCAAAATAATTCTCTGCACTGTCCACATCAAGTCTGTGACTAACTGGCACACGTCAGGCACTTCAGTTTCTATGCTTTAGAGATATTAAGATGGTTATATGCCTCTCCCTTTGATCCTTTTGCCCCAACTCAATTCATTCGGCTAAGCTATACACTATATATTTAGCTCATTTAATCTTTACTTGTAAATTAATCCTCTGGCCTCTAATCATTCTTGATGCTCTTATCCACATCTTAATTTTTTTTTTTTATTATCTGCTCCTGCTGCCTTTGAGATTTTAAGGTCAGATAGGGAAGTATGTCACCAATGGGAAGAAGGGCACTAGGACAAGAGGCAATGGGCATCAACTGGAACCCAGGAGGTTCCATCTGAGCAGTAGTAGAAACTTCTTTGCTGTGAAGGTGGCAAAGCCTGGCCAAGGCTGCCCAGACAGGCTGTGGAGATTCCAAATGTGCCTGAACACAATCCTGGGCACCCCGCTCTGGGTGACCTGCTGGAGTAGGGGGACTGGATGAAATGATCCCCAGAGGTCCCTTCCAACTCCCACCATGATGGGATTCTATGACTGATGGAAAGAATATTTTCCAGAATAGACCAGGATCTGGAATTAAAAAGAACTTAATTAACAATATAGAAAGAGCTGGGACCTGAGCAGTGTCCTGCCTTCTGGACCCTGGGCTGTTCCTGGGAAAACACTGCAAGGAAGGTGTAGCTGAAGAGTGACTACTTGAAAATACCCATGAGACTGTTTCATTGGCATCATCTGTTATCCATGGGTGCTACAGTTGTGAGAGCTTCTGGTTTTCCACCCCATTTTATTTGGGAGGGGGAGTGAGGGAATGGTGTTTATTAACTGTTAGCAACAGAAGGGTGGATCCCCAGGTGAAGAAAACAGAACAGGAGGAGAAACTTTGCTGTGAGGGTGTCAGAGCCTGGCCCAGGTTGCCCAGAGAGGTTGTGGAGTCTCCTTCTCTGGAGAGATTCCAAAGGTGCCTGGACATGATCCTGGGCACCCTACTCTGGGTGACTTGCTGGAGCAGGAGGGCTGGACAAGATGATCTCCAGAAGTCCCTTCCAACTCCTGCTACTCTGTGTGTGAAAAACAATTGCAGAAATGCAGGGGGAGGTTTCCCCTCACCACTTCTGCCATCTGCTTTGAAAACGACACCTAATAATAAAGACACAGAAAACCCAACAAAACAATAAGAAGGCAGAATAAAGCAGGAACAAATTTGCCATTACCCCTTTATGAAGTCTTTAATTTGCTGTAGAAAATATGGATTGTCATTTGATTTTTATGGTTGCTATGAAAAAGCCACCTGACACGTAGCAATAAAACCTGCGTGAGATTCTTTTCTGCTGTGATCGAGTTTATACTTGTGCTCTATTTGCAATCCAGCTTGTATTTGTGTCTTCTACTAAGCAGAAGTTGCTGAATATCATGAGGAAGGGTTGACCTAATCACAACATGTGACCTTTCGTGATGCTTTAAAAACCTTAGCAAATTAACACCTCTTGGATCATGAACTTCTCACAAGAGGTGCCAGATTTAAATACCTACCTAGTACAATTATTGTGGGTAATTTAAATCCTGTTCACAGCAGGAGCAAAACATGATGACGAGCACACCTTTGTCATCAGTTACCTTTTAAAAATAGATCAGCTGAGTCACCAAGTGCCAAGAGTATTTTTACATGATCAGAACAAACCAGATTGGTTCCCATGTACCGTGCTGGTACTTTACACCCAAATCCTACACAAACAAGGCTCAGCACAGAGATGAAGCTGCAGGGAGGTACAACAGTCCTGACAAAACCTGTCCTCAGTGCAGGCTGTGACTTCTCATAAAGCAAAGCAACACTGTGAAGGCAAGATAACTAATTTTTTTAAATATGTGAGCTATTAAAGAGCAATACAAGTTTGCCTAATGAAGCCACTGAAGTAGGTCAAGGTCCAGGCCATTCAGTGTAGGCACTACAAAGATGATTATAGTTCAGACAGCAAGTGAACATTTCAAGGAAATTTTGCAATATATCATTTTCTAGCTCCTCCCTTCAACATAGAATGATAGAATCATAGAATGTATTGGGTTGGAAGGGACTTCCAAAGGTCATCTGGTCCAATCCCCCTACAATAAGCAGGGACATCTCTAACTAGGTCAGGTCACTCAGAGCCCCATCGAGCCTGACCTTGAATGTCTCCAGGGATGGGGCCTCCACCACCTCTCTGGGCAATCTGTCCCAGTGATCAACCACCCCCATATTAAAGAACTTTTTCCTAATGTCCAACCTAAATCTACTCTCTTCTAGCTTAAAACCATTACCCTTCGTCCTGTATCTACAAACCCTTGTGAATATATCTTGCCCCACCTTCCTATAGGACCCTTTCAGGTATTGGAAGGTCGCTATAATACAAGGAAAGTCATTTTAAAGACGTTGTTAGCCCTTTTAAGAAAGGTTAATCGTTCTAAAAGAGTTTGCAGGAATCTGAAATGCTATCTGCTCTAGAAATGCCAATCCTTTAGCCATAAGCAAGAATAGATAAATCTCTTCACTTTGACCTGATATTCCCTGGAGAATTGCTGAATAAAGTAATCTTGGCTTGAAGGAGAGAGATTGAAAAAGCTGCTCAGCTGCCAGTCACAACACTAGCTGAAAATCTTTCTATCCATGAAAAATATCCAGGATGAAAATGTTGGGTTACAAGGAACAGTCACACAAAGGAAGAGAATTATTCTAAACACAGACAAACTGTGAAGGACACAAAGAAACTCTTAAGAAATCAAGGATGAGAATAACATGGACTCAACTGTCTATTGCTCTGATTTATACAACACCTAACATAAATGAGTCTGCTTTTATTTAAGAGTAATTATTTTTCTATTAAAAATGTGGTGAAGAAGGTAATTTTGATGTGGCTTCTAGAAAATGAGAGATGTGAATTCTTACTGTGTTTGAACAAACAAATTCAAAGGAAGAGAATGTTTCATGATACAGCATTTTGATAGGATATGTAATTATATTTGTTAGGATATGTAATGATATTGGAGTACTTTTACTTTCGAATCTTTTCCAACTTTCTTGCTGGAATCTTACATTACTATTTAAGGTGCAGACTTGGAAAAAAAAAAACAAGAAACATTTCCATAAAATCTTAAGAAAGAAGCTACAGAATATTCCAGGGTTGATTAAAACAGGAAAAAACCCAGCTTTTATAATAACAAATCCTGTTGAAAGAACTTTTAATCTACTTGCAGCTCTAATTTCAGGATAATGTTCCTTTCAATGCACAGAATACTCATCCATCGTCTGTATTTTCTCCATCAAACATGGTTCATTCTCACAGAAGAATGCAAGATTAGGAATTGTCTGTATTCCAATTAGTTAGTTTTGTTTGTTTGTTCAATCCGTATACACATTCACCCCTAGTAATGAAAAGGCTGAAACCCAGCACAGGCAGCAAATCTTTTTTTATAGTGTACAGAGATAATAATAAATCATCTTAAAGTCCAGGTTTATTAGAAATGACTGAAATACATTACAGGGCAGCAATAACTTCAATGGTTGGTTTGCCAACCAGTGGGGTGGAATTAAAAATGCATTAAAATTTATAGAAAGGAAAGCAAATAGCAGAGAGTTTAGATTGGTTTTGACATCGTTAAATGAAGCATTATTTCTCTTTGTGTGGCTAATAAAATAAAACTCTACAGAATGGGAGAAACATTCTCTTTTGGAAGCTGAAAGGTGAAAAAAATCCATTATTAATTAAATTTACTGCTTATTCCCTCTACTGCTTGTCAGAAGAAAAGTGCAATGGAAGGTTCTTCTCCCTGCCTTCCCAGAGCAATCTACCTGGTTTAGATTTGAACAAATGGGTTCTGTTCAACCTCTGTAGACACAAGTGTAGAACAAACACACGCCCAACAACATCTCAGAATTATACAGCTACCTGAGGCACACAAGTTTCTCAAAGCCACCAGCCAAGTTCTTCTTCAGAGCCAGAGGTGCATGAAACAATAAGAATGGAGATGTAGGAAGCACCTGCTTGAGACACAGTTCCTACATAATAACTTCTAGGGAACTCTGAGGATGGTGCTTAATCTTCTGAGGGCTCAGTTGTCCCAGTGACGCAGGGGCTGGCAGGTGCTTTGTCCCCTGACAATGCTTTAGGAAGACAAAAAACCTCTGATGGCTGAGTATAAGCTATTAAAAAGTAGCCTTTACCCACCTAAGGCTCTAGACATGAAAAACCTGTTAATTTTCAGGACTGCTGCCATGACTGGGGCAGGGATCATCCCCCAGGACTGGGCACTGAGGAGGCTGCACCTCAAATCCTGGGGTCAGTCTTGGGTCCCTCACTCCAAGAAGGATATTGAGGGGCTGGAGCATGTCCAGAGAAGGGCAATGAACCTGGGGAAGGGTCTAGAGCACAAGTCTAGTGAGGAGCAGCTGAGGGACCTGGGGGTGTCGAGCCTGAAGAAAGGGAGGCTCAGGGGAGACCTTCTCACTCTCGACAACTCCCTGAAAGGAGGTTGGAACCAGGTGGGGTCGGGCTCTTCTCCCAAGGAACAAGCAACAGGACAAGAGGAAACAGCACAAGTTGTACCAGGGGAGGTTTATATTTTATATAAGGAAAAATTTCTTCCCCAGAAGGGTTGTCAGGGGCTATCCCAGGCTGCCCAGGGCAGTGTTGGAGTCCCCATCCCTGGAAAGGTTTCAAAGCCATGGAGATGTGGTGCTGAGGGGCATGGGTTAGTGCTGGACTTGGCGGTGCTAGGTTAACAGTTGCACTCAATGATCTTAAAGGTCTTTTCCAACTTCAATAATGCTATGATTCTATGACTCACTAACTTGTAAACTACATAGACATTTCTACCAGAGCAAAATGAGGGAAAAGTTACTGCTCTCATCTGGGGAGTCTGCTACACTCACTTTGCATTGACCAAGCAAACTGCATAAGGAAGAAAGAGGCCACTCACTGTAACCAAAGGAAAGAGCAGAATAAAATTAGAGAGGGAAAATAGAATTAGGCAGCTTTTATGTGACCATGACATAAAAGTTACCAATCTGACATCTACAGTGTCAGTCTTATTTTAGAGCTTTAACCTTAAGCATGATCAAGAACTTCTCTACCTGTATTTCTAGAAGCACAATATAAATCTTCCTGGAAGTATTTCAGAAATATGTTCCTAACTCTACTTTTATTGAAACAAAGGAGATAATAATATTTGCAGGTACAATCAGTATTTGAATACTGGACTGAAAGACAAGTGCTTTCATCCAGATAAAAGAAAAGCAAAGCTTGTCCTCAATTAAACATTCATGCATCTCTGAACAGACATCAGACACATCAGCATTAATATATAATGAGAACTGGCTCTATGTATCATTATAATAAATCCATATTTAGTCAAGGAAAAGATAAACAAAGTATGAAACTATCTTCACAGCAGCACCAGAATCTGAAAGATCTGTTTAAGATCTGAAAATGCAAGTCTGGTTTTATTAATCTTACTGCATACATTGCACTACTCAGAGCATTCTCTGAGAAGCTGAAACTTTGGTTTTTAAGATGGGATGTTGGCCATTTGCTTGATCAGAAATCTAATGATGGAATACTGCAGGTTTAAGAGTTACATCACCCATTTCCACTCAGGAAAATGTCACGATCTTCTCTTGTCTTCATTTTTGTTTCAGTATTTTATAGAATGAAAGGAATTATGGCTAGGCACCCATAACACAATGTTACAGGTAACCACCACAACCAAAGCAGGACGTACCCATCCTTTGCCTTTTAAAAGGCAAGGCAAAATACGAGACATGTATTTCCTGTCACAATACTATGGTGCCTCTGAGAAAAGCTCATGATCCCACCCACCTTTGCACTCTCTCAATTTCTTCAAGGTTCCTAATAAAAATGAACGTTTGATATTGAATGCAAGGTCGGACAGAAGAAGTGGCTGCAAACGGCTGTTGCTTCCCTGTCCTCAGCCCAATTAAGCTTTCCAGCTGTCAGCGTCTGATGCTGTGGCACCATTAAAAATAAAGGGACATTCAGATGTATTGATCTGGATCGAAAGTGCTTTACTGGGAGAAAAAAAAGGCAGAGATCATAATTGTCTTAAAGTGGCAAGCTATGAGATGAGAGAGAACTCCCCGGAGTTGCCCACATGTCAGCTGATGGTGATGAGCTAACTGGTGCTGCCACCATCACTACTCTTCACCTTCGACCAGGCACCCTGGCTTTGACCAGAAAGTAAGACTTTCCAGGATGGCCAAAGAGCTTATAAGCTTCACCAAACCTATAGTAGATGCGGAAAGTATTTAGCTGGGGTCTATCTATTTTCTCCAGACAACTATGTTTTCATTTTTTACTTGGCACTTTAAAAAACCAACACCTGAGAGCTGTAATTTGAGGAATAAAAATGTACTGAAGTGTGAATCGAGCATCGTTAGCATTCGATTAACTTTTTATTTCCTTCTGTGTTGGAAGTTTTCCAATCAATCACAACACAAATATCTTTGTTTTAATCACATCTGGAAAAAATCTGTTATTTAGTAAGTGCTAATATAATCACTATTAAATAAAAAAGTTGTTACCATTTTACTAACAATATATTCTTATCCTTTCTATCAGTTTTGCTGGGCTTTTTTGGTTTTCTTTTTTTTCCCCAGTCTTTTAGAGTTTCTTTTTACAATTTAACAGAGGCATGAAATGAACTTTTTCTACCTTAAGAAAATGTTTAACATAAAATTCTGACTTAAAAAAATAAAGAAAATGTGTTTGAAATGTAGCAACCACCATACAAATTTAAACACCTGAAAACTAAGTATCAAGAGAGAGAATAATGAACAATGTTCCAGGATTATATAGACATTATTGTGACAGCTAAAATAATATATACTATAAGTTCCATATATTTTCTGTGTTCAATATATTCTTTGTACTCTGAATATAACCACAATAAAAGCTGCTTGTTTCCTTAAAGTTAATTATTTCCTTAAGGTCATTCTAGTTCAACTTCATGGCAGTGGATCAGTAAAAATTTTGGATTTTCAGCACAAAAGGATCATACTATAACATGTATTTAGTCAACTAAAACCAGGCAAGAAGCCAGTGAGGCTCCTAAAAGATCCAAAGCAACCAACACCTCTAAGACCTTGATGAAACCACTGTGCTGAGTTGTTGACTAACAGCGTTTCCCTGGATGCCTAAACACCTTTGTATAACTTTTGAAAACTCAAAACCTTTGAAAACTGAAATCCTACCTAATTTGACACCTTGAAAGCAGCAGCTGAAGATGCCTACACCAATGTGTGAGATCCTTCATTTCAAGATCACAGTAGAGGGGTAGTGTCTGCATTAAGTTGTGCAAACCTAGAGAACTGTCATCCTTTTCACCTTCTCTGGGTTTCTCAAATACTAGATCAGATATTCAGCCTGATGACAAATACTAAATATTTGACTTTCTTCTTAAATGACAAAGCAAAGAGCTATTGGCTTTTGTATCGTCACTGAAAGTTTAAGTTGGGCTTCTTTCAAGGTCAGATGAGGACAGTTGGGATAAAATCGCTTTGAGATAACAGCCCAGAGTTTTTTAAATCCCGTTGACGGTTTGTACACAAAAAATAGTCTTTTATCAAAATACCTGAAGCAATATTGAATTCCCTGTGATAAAGCCTACCTCCTGTGTTAGTAGATTGTCTTTCAACATGGCTGATTTTTGAAGTGAATATAGAGCTTTCAAAAATACAAGGCAGATGATCTTGAGTACAAGGATCTTGTGAGTGGGACATACTTTTTATGTATTTCATTTAGGCATCTAGTCTAGTGCTGAACAATTCACGATTTCTTGCCAGATCATTAAAGCCCTGGGAAAAATTCTCATGAAGCTGTAACACCTTATTAGTTCAGTAAAATATATTATAAAGACAGTAAAATACTACCAATCAAACCAAGAGCTGTAAAATGCTAATGGGATCTGCAGCATCAGACTAAGTTCCCATTAGTCTCAGCTTTACTTTAGATGCATGTCACCTAAAAATGGAAGAGTTTGTAGCTACCTGAATTTTGTTGATGTCCTGCATTGGATACTTGAAGCCAGTCATCATCTATTATACAGAATGACAGTTTAAACCAGTTCTTTTTTACAAAAGAGACATGTAAAAAGAGTTAATATTTAACTTTGCAGAAGGTTTCTGAAATACGACCACAAACCAGAAGTATCAAACATCTACAATCAGATTACTTCTATAAATCCCAAGGTGCTTTGCACCTGAAACTACTATGCTTTTACATGACAGGTGATCTTATAGCATGAGCTGTAAAATCAGCCTTTGGATGTACTTTGATTATCCATTTGGAGTAGACAGTACTCCATAATGGAGTAGACAATAGCTGCTTTCCCTGACAAACCCCAGTCCTCCAGAAAAAAAGTCTAAGGAGCCAAAATGACCGGTCTTAAACTACGAGAACTTGTTGCAGAGACAGGAACTGAACTTGAGCCATCCAAGCCTCACAAAACTTCTGGGTCTTAGTTCCACACTGAAAGAAGTTCTTTACCCTGAGGGTGGTGAGACACTGGCACAGGTTGCCCAGGGAAACTGTGGATGCTTCATCCCTGGATGTGTTCAAGGCCAGGTTGGATGGGACTTGGAGCAACCTGGTCTAGTGGGAAGTGTTCCTGGCCATGTCAGGGGGGTTGGAATTAGATCATCTTTAAGATCCCTTCCAACACAACCATTCTATGATTCAGTTCTCTCCCTTTTAGCCAACGTACCAAGCAGAAGAAAAGTTCTGCCATTACCAAATGGAGATGTACTGTCCTGCAAGTAGTAGAAGGAATAGTGATACCTTTGTATTGGAGGGAAAAAGTACTCCCATTTTAACTGTGAACAAGCTTTTCCTCCTTTAAACACTGCTTTAAAGCAGGCAGGAAAATGGTGTTTCTGGGGTTATCTTTATAGAACATTACAAAATAGTGCCCTGGTAGCATAACAATGTTTCAAATTGATATATCTTGCACCAAGTACAAAATACAGGCTGCCTTTACTATCTGCACCGAAATCTGTGGATACTCTGCAATTCTGAAAATAAAGCCAGAATTAGTTCACTACAGACACAGACAGCCAGTAAAAACTTCTGAAACTTTAAACTCTGATCTCCCTGGAGAGAAATTCATCCCTATTTGAGAGTAGGACCCACTTAAATCCTGACTGATTTCTGAGTTGGTGCAGACTTTGTACAAATGCTCGGTTAAAGTATGACTCTCCATTTCTGGATCTCATTTTATCAGCAAAGTAGGTATAATAATTGCTCTCAGGACTACTGTGAGATGTACTTTGTTAAGTCTGAATGACCTTAGAGTCATATATGGTAGGATCTGTCTAAATGCCAAATATAGCCCTTTAAAATGAAGGTCTAGCTATGGGTGTCCCACAAGCCTTGAGTTTGGGCACACTGTACAACAGTCACAGAAAACACTCTTCCCTTTCCTCCTGGATGGGAAGCAAACCTCACTTCACCTTTTCAAAGCTCTGTCCTAAAACACAGAGCAGTGTGCTGATGTAGCAAGGGGTGTTCGTAGTGACTGGTGATGCTCATGCTCCCTGTCACACGCTTACTGATGGTGTAAGTAAAGCAGAGCAACAGGGTAAGTGTTGAGGCCACCTCTAGAGTACTGGGTCCAGTTCTGGGCTCCCCAGTTATAGAGATGGGGAACTACTGGAGAGAGTCCAGTGGTGGCTACAAAGATGCTAAGGGTACTGGAGCATCTCTGTGCTGTGGAAAGGCTGAGAGCTCTGGGGCTGTTGAGCTTGAAAAGAGAAGACTCAGAGAGGATCTGCTCAATGCTGATCAATAGCTAAAGGGTGGGGAGCAAGAGGATGGGGCCAGACTCTTCTTAGTGATGCCCAGTAACAGGACAAGGGGCAACGGGCACCAACTGGAACCCAGGAGGTTCCATATGAACAGGAGGAGAAACTTTTTTGGTGTGAAGGTGTCAGAGCCTGGCCCAGGCTGCCCAGAGAGGTTGTGGAATCTCCTCTGGAGAGATTTCAAACCCACCTGGATGTGATCCTGTGCACCCTGCTCTGGGTGACCTGCTGGAGCAAGGGGTTGGACCAGGTGATCTCCAAAGGTCCCTTCCAACCCCCACCATGACAGGGTTCTGTATGTAGTGGGATGGTCGGGTAGAGAATGGTGTAAGTAGAATTGAGCCACAAACTGTTGCTGATTTCCTCCTTCTTTTAATATTCCCAATGACCACCCAGCCTTCTCTCATCGTGCAGTAACTGCATGTTTTCTGCTTTGCAGAAGAAAACCCTACATACTGAAGGTAACCAATTTGGACCTCTTAAGCTTTGAAGCTGGTAGGAGAGTCTATTTTTTTTTATGATGGGCCGGCACTGGGTTATTAGTTCACGTCGGTATTTCTCAAGTAAGGGTCTCTGAATTTTAACATCACTGTGGCCTTCTATGGCCTGTTAAAATTTTACAGTGAGATGAGCCTGAGAGCTCAGCGCAGCATTATCAGTCTGATTCTCTTTCTCCTGCTCTTATAAAAGGCAAAGGTAGACACATGAAGCAGGAAATCCCATTTGTTGTCATGATGAGAGAAGCTGATTAATGTAGTTGCTTATTTATCATGGGTAGGATTTTCTACCAGGCTTTTCTTCTCCCCCCGGCATGGACATGAGTACTAAACCATAAGCTCTGCAGTATTTTGAAACAAATGCAGATTTCTGAAGCAGAAGAAAGGGCTGCTCTGACACAGTTCTCACAACCAGTATTAGAGAAGGCAGACAGATCACACAGGCAATTAAAAGAGCTAAAGTAATGGAATCTGGCTTCTAGCTATGCCTTATGGACACCACTCTGAAACGGAGCATCCATAAAACAATCTATATTCTATTAAAAGGACCAAGCACTGCTGGGCAGGCTAGTTTTGTCCCTGTCAGAGAATGAACCACCAGTCTTCCAGATGATCATTAATTAAGAAGCAATGACCATTAAGAGTTTCTCATCAGCATAAACTCCAGGCAGTAGGACCAACTTTAGCTAGAGCCAAGATATGAATTTCTATCCATTCAGATAACATTTTACAGTATAACTAACTGGTTTTTCTCACAGCTGACTGCATACTTGAGCTTTATGCTACTCCTCTCCTGCTTATTGTGTGGTGGCCCCCATGATCTGTACAGTAGGCTGGTGAAGAAGAGCTGAAAATCCATTTGCACTGTCACAGTCAGGACCTGTCAGGGTATACAGAGTGTCCTCCCTCCCCAGGACAACCATAATTTAAGTCTGAACTCAGCATCAGCTGGAAAACTGCGTACTTCAAAAGGACACAAGGCTATCATTAAGTAATTATTCATGACAAAATGAAAGTTAAATGAATCAAAGTAGACAGACAATACTATTAAATTATATTATATTACTATAGATCACTTTGAGATTTTTTTTTAAATGCTTTCATTTCTACTTGCTGCAAAAGACTTGAAAAAGTGCAGAGCAAGGCATCAAAAATTGATGTATTGATCCTGAAGTAAAGGTAAAAGTTTAGTAAAGTACTCAAAGCAATACTGCAGAACAATCACAAGTCAAAAATGAAGACTATTGTCTCTCATTTGCAAAAATATAAGGAGAAGTACTTAGGAAAGAAGAATATATTATTAACCAAATTGGAATTTGGACAGAATTTGTACTGTAATTTATAACAACCAAAACACTCAAAAAATTGTGTGGAAACATTAATGAACACAAGCGACTCCTACTCTTTGCAAAGCCTTGGCTTTAGATCTCATTTAGAATTCATCTGATATTTCCTATTATGTTAAAAAGCAATTTCTGAAAAACAGCAGATAGGTATTTTCTGAGCCATGTGCTATCTCAGGTGTCAGTATGGCTTAACCCCACAGAAGGCTATGAACATTTCACAGCTTCTCCGATGGTAACGGGATGAATTGAATCAGAACTAGCTTGATTGTCTCAACAGTCCAAAAAACAAAAACAAAAAATCATCAAAATACCTGGAAATCCACAGCCATATGTTGTAAGAAAACGTCCAGCCCCATCAATCACCACAGAGATTTATTTATGGGTGGCTTTAATGGGCAAATCCACTGTAAGCATGCAGCAGACTAGCAGCATATGCTACCCAACTGCTCCCACCTTCATGCCACTCTGGAAAGCAGCATGAGTACACACATACAAGCTGTGTCTGATCTAACGATCAACGTGGGCATCAAGGGATCCTCTGATTAAAGCCACAGGGTATCCTACAGAACAAGTTCAACAGTGTTTTCCAGAAGTCAAACCTAAACATTTGTTGCTTCCATATGAGGAAGAAGAGAAAGGGATGAAAATCCTAACTCTTAATTTAGTATGTAAAGTAGTGTAGAAGATGCATTGCCCTTACGACAAGAAAGTTCTTTCCTTTGAATAGATTTAGTTTTATGATACAACAGAACACAGTACTTAGGAACCTGGCTTTACAGTCAACTTACGTCATTATTAACTAACCTCAAATTTTCTGATCACTATTATTTCTCCAGAAGTGCATTTTCCCATGTGCATTCACATGCTAGCTGCATCAGATGCACTCCTCCAGAAAGAAAAGCCTTCAAAGGTCACTATTTTCTTGGAAATGGCAGTACTGGCAGAATGAGAGACACACAGTGTCCCTCAATCAGAGGGAGAGCTAAGTTAGAACCAAAGCATCGCCAACAAGAACAATATCCCATAAACCAAATCCTAATTCTAGATACAGTCAACTTAATTTCATTCTTAATATAATCATAGAATGGTTTTGGTTGAAAGGGACCTTAAATCTCACCTAGTTCCAAACCCCCTGCCATGGCAGGGACACCTCTCCCTAGACCAGGTTGCTCAAGGCCCTGTCCAACCTGGTCTTGAACACATCCAATGATGAAGCATCCACAGCTTCCCTGGGCAACTCGTGCCAGTGTCTCACCACCCTCATAGTGAAGAACTTCTTCCTAATTTCTAATCTAAATCTCCTCTTCCAGTTTTAACCCATTACCCCTTGTCCTGTAACTACAATCCCTTGTAAAAAGTCCCTCCCCAGATTTCTTGCTGGCCTCCTTCAGATAGTGGAAGGCTGCAATAAGATCTCCTTGGAGCTTCCTCCAGGCTGAACAACCCAAACTCTCTGAGTCTGTCCTTGTAGGAGAGGTGTTCCAGCCCTCAACCCATTCTCAGGTGCAGAAATGGAAGGGGAAGAGTAGAGTACCTTCTTAAAGAGCCACAGAATCCAGAGGTATACATTTGGGTTCATTAGACTTCAGAAAAGCAAAGTTGCTAAGTGTTTCCAGGTGAGGATCTCACTTCCAAGAAGGTGTTCACAGTCTGATGATGACTCCAAACATTTACCAAGTAGCTGGGGAGCTTTGGGAGCAGTTATAACACTGATATAACAGGATATATCAGCAGGATATAACAATGGTCCTCCTGCTCTGTTACAAGATGTCGTTGGGCTGAGGATGCACTGGGATAACAAGATGACAAGGTACTGTTGATCACCACCATCCTCTAGCTCTTTTGTTGGGTTTTTGCCCTGTAGTTGAAACTGCTCAAAAGTGGCTTTTCATTCATGAGCCCATAAGTTGATTACCCCTATTGTAATAAGTGTCTTTGGTCTGCACAAGTTTCATAGCAACTCTTTTGGTCCCAGTCTGATGTCACCAGTAAACGGGAGAGTAAACTGTTGTCTAACCACTATTTCCCCACCATTCACCCCTCGGACAGTAAATGCCATGTTCCAAAATTCATCACAATTTCCATCTAGCTTTATGTGGAACTGGCCTTCAAAAACTCTCCTCTGTGCTGCCCGTGCTCTCCTCAGATCTGGAATTGAAATAAGCAGTGCACAACTCTAGTTGGGGGGTGGCTTCGGTCTCTGCTGGCCAATTCATTTTATCTGCAAATGTAAGGCCATGCAGCGATGAATCTTAATAGCACTGTTACTATGGGAAGGCAGCCCTGATATTGATGGATGGCTAAAAGCACAGAATAAAAAGGAGGGATATTCCCTCTCTTCGCTTAATGGCATTTTCCCACTCCCGATCCCCTTCCCCCACACTGCCTTTCATAATGGGTGACTATTTCTATACATTTCTCAAGGGGTAGGTAGTTATTAAGTCTTTATAATTTTTTTTCCAGTAGTAGAGCAGACATTTATGCCCACATTCTGCATATAGAACTTACGGAGGAAGATGAGCAGTTCGGATTGCGTGTTGTTTTCTGTAGCAGACATCAGGCATTACCTAAGAGGCTTTTAGGAAGTAATAATTACAGACACATTACACCGTATTATTTAATGAACTTCTTAACAGGCCAAGTTTGATGAGTTTTGCTAAGAAGCACTTTAACTTTTACTTTAAAAGAAGCCACGATCTATATCTATTCTAGTGACTGTGGTTTTATACAATCATCAAAACTCCTGTAAGCATTAAATTGAAATAAAAATGCATGATCACTTTCCTATGTCCCATCTACTTGGGAAACTACAAATGTTTTGGTTTGTGGTACTCTGCATCACAAGTTTTTCCTTCAGAAGCAGAGAAAAAGATAAATGTGTCAAGTTGCAGACATTCCAGGTCTACTTTAATCCCTATAACCTCCAGGGATGTGCTCTGGAATAATTTCAAGTGGGTGCAGAGAGTATCTTCATGTTTCAATGTCTTCACAGAACCACTACCTGAATCTGATTTGTTATTAGTCATAAGGTAAATGATCAAAACGAATGACAGACCTGAATAGCAAGCACGGATATACATAATCCCGAAGTGTCATTGGTATTATGACACTTTCAGCTGCCATGGAACATTTTATCAATGTCCACACTTCATAGTTGGAGATCAAATCCACATCAATCTTGAAAGATGCCGATAATTCCTAAATAACTAAGTCTTCCCATGCACACATATCATAGAGAAAGCAAAATCTGATGTGTTCAGTAAGATCAAAGTCATATCCAGGAGCTGAATATTAGAAGCACTTAGCATGTGAAGCCAGAAAAGGCTGCTCTATGTTTATATTTCAAAGAAGAAAAAAAACAAACAATGATTTGACCAATTTAGTCTGCAGTTTAATATGTATTTTTATTGCAAGCTAATCTTGCATTTAAAAACGTGATCTTTTCAGATTAAAGAACTAGCTGTATCCCTGGATTTTAAATATATGTTGTTTTCACTGCCACAAGTTTGCAGCGAAATCATCTTCATTTACCCAAATCCCCACTGTCACCTTGCAGGGATCTGCCAGTTGTGTTCAACCTCCCGTACTCTGTCAGTGTGTGTCAAGAAGAAAACATTTTCCCTCATTAAATGACATTAGAAACAGAACCTTCATCTCAAACTGAAAGGGAAATTAATTTTAAAATAACACTGGCTAATAACCTCCCATGGTTTTTCAAAATCCTTTCCATTTTATAGAATCTAAAGTTAATTATTTTTACAGTCACTCAGGGAGAGAGTAACTACATTTCTTAATTCTCAGTATGGTCTAAAAAGGCTGTTGGTGTAAAAGTGACTCCGTGAAGGATGAGACCTTTGCTTCTGTGGATCCTAATTAAATTAGTCCTATTCCTGCCAGATACAAGGGTGGACTTGAGTGTTTGTTTTGCTGTCAGGCCTTAAGTGAGCAAATATTTCAAGCAGTTGACAGCATACCAAGACAGAAATTCATAAAAGGGAGCAGAAACTCATAAAAATATCTCAGAAAGTGCCTCTAGATTCCCATTACACAACACACCATAATAAGTGTCTCCCCAACAGCAATGACCTTGCTAGAAAATTCTGGCACGTTAACACGACAACTAAAGGAAAACATCCAAGTCTTGACACCCACTTTTCCTGCCAGCTCCATAGGACAACTGGCTGCAGACACAGTTAATCACTCATGCATCAACTCTTCATAAATCTGCCCTTCCCCGCACACGCAGTATTTATGAAAGGGATTATATGACTCGACTGTTACAACTGCAGGTGTGGGATTTTATGGCCCATGCTCTCTGGCAGGGAGCCGTGCTTGTAAGCACATCATCTACGTGTAAAAACTTCTGAGCAAGCTCTGAACAGCCAGTAAAATAGGATTTCCTGGTAAATCCTAAGGACCCTCCCTGTCTTAGGTCTCAAAAGTATATAGACACTACTGTCATGCCATCAAGTGGGTAAAATCTCAGCTAGGAAGGTAAATTGAGATGCAGAACCTCGCCCATGCAGCTACACATGATCTTGAAGTCAGCATTAAATCAGGTGTTTCTGGGGCACTCTCCTGCTCACTGAAGCTATGTCCCAAGGTACCAATAAGTTTTAACAAAAGGAGCTTCCTTTCCATTCTGTTCTTGTCCACTTTGTTTATTATAGAATCACGGAATGTTTTGGGTGGGAAGGGACCTTTGAAGGTCATCCAGTCCAACCCCCCTGCAGGAAGCATGGACATCTGCAACTAGAGCAGGGTGTTCAGAGCCCTGGCCAACCTCACCTGGAATGGTTCCAGGGATGGGGCAGCAACCACCTCTCTGGGCAACCTGGGCCAGTATATTGCCCTACACATTAAAAAGCAAACAAACAAATCATATCAGTCTCCTCCAAGAAGTGTGGGGACATCACAAGCTGAAAGCAATAAATATAGTGTCTCTTGTCTCTCCCAGATGGCAATCTGGCACCTGGCTTTGCAAGCGTAAATCCAGAAACTTACTTTTTAGGGTTGCTTGCTGGTTTTTATTTGTTTCTTAAGCAAAGTAACATTTTAAACTGATTTCAGGAAACAAATCTTACGGAAAAGACCAAACAGGCAACATAAAAGGAGCAGCTGGCAAACCTCCTCAATACAAACATAGATTATTTTGAAAGAAGGGAAAGAGTCGATGTGCCCCCACTCCAGGCTTTTTAACTTCTCCCCTTAGGAAAGGGTTGTGGCCTGTTTTTTTTTAACTGCACCCCAGAGACAAATCCCTCCGGACATTGTGAAATTGTTACTGCATTAACATTTCTTCTAGAAGAGTTGTGGTCAACACTTCCTGGGTAACAGCTACTTTTTGTGTAGCAGTTCAGAAAACAAACTGTGGATCTGAAACCATAATGAAAGCTCTTCCACACAAAAGTTTGGAGCAGTCTTCAGGCTTAGTGGAGCGGGATTCTAAAGCTATTTTTATGCCTGAAGAGGCAGACAGGCTTCTAATGGAATTCTGGAAGTCACCTACCTGCTAAGCCATATGACAAGGTTACTTTATTTCCTCACAGAGCATTTGTTGCTCTTCCCCCACTAACTTTCTTTGTATCTCTCTCATTTGCATTATAACACTTTCAAGTCACAGCCCTGAAGGTGTCATGTTTAATTTACTTAATGAATATATGATAATTTATGTCTATCCTGGTGCTCACTGGTGCAGAAATGTTCAGCTAGATTCATCTTCTTCAATTTGCTTTCAAGGAAAAGGTACCAAATGTTGAGGTAAATGAGAGCACTCTGAAGAGCAAAGCAGGTCCAAAGGATGGAGACACAAGACTTGGGATCTATCACCTGATTCTCTAGTTTACTTCAATAAAAGTTGTTTTCACCTTGAAGGATCACAGAGAGCTTCATCATGAAGGTCCCCCAGTTATGTGTGTAGAAAAGTCTTTTTATGGAAAGCCAAAATATAACTCTCTCAGGATGGAGGGTTTGATGTTTTGGGGGATTGTTTGTTGTTTGGGTTTTTTTGAGGGGGTGGAAGGAGGAGAAGGGAGTTGGGTGTTTTGTTGTATTTTTTATCATTTCATTACAACAGAAAAGTGCCAGACAAATTTAAGGATGTAGAATAGATCATCAGGATTCAGAAGTTGGCTGAAATTTGAGCTTCATACTAGGTTTGGTGAAAAATCTGCTGGTCAAATTCAATCTACAATGACCACAAACAGTCATTACTTTGCCAGCTGGTAAATCCTCAGAAAGACAAGGAACAGCTACTGAGTCTTAGCTTCTTCACTATCTGAAATCAAGGTTGCTTTTCAAATATCTCCAATAAAAAGAACTGTCCCTCTCTTATGACAGGGCACATTATAACACTGTTCTTGCCACAGGGATATTTTTGGTGGGGCCTTTTTTAAAATTTAATTTTATTTTATTTTATTTTATTTTATAAGTACTAATACCCACACATCAACATTATTTTATTCAAGTGTGCTTTATTCTGCTTCTGGTTGATAGTATCACATTTCCAAGATGAAAAGTAAAATGTTACATCTCTTAAATGCTAGATTATAATGAAAGCAATTTATCTTCAACTGCTCCTTATTATTTCTCATTAGAACAGCCCCTAAGTTCAATATTAGGTTTTGTGGGAGCACAGTGGGCATTGTTCAAATCTCCTATTCAGAAAGTGCATTCAAGTAATGAACTTTTGTAGAATGTCAGTCATTGAAGAACACCCACAGAAATTCACCAAGATTGTATGTTATTGTATAGAATGTAGGTAGAATTATCACACCTAATTAAACAGCATGGATACAAAAAGCTTTGTTCATATCTCATGATAGCCTTTGAGTTTTGAAGCTCGTCTTCAAACTAGCTTTTTACATCAATGGACAAACAAGGTCTGATTCTTCACCATCATAGCAATTTTATGCCTTTCTTCTTAACCTGTTATAATCATTGAGTCTGAATGAATGAAGTGTACATGCAAGCCCAGTTACAGACATGAAACAATAAACAATTTGATTTGGCAGCATTATATTGTCAATTCCCATTAGTTTTGTTTTGTACGCATTACAACACAAGAGTCAGTGGAAAGCAAAGTAGGATTAAGTACCAAGCACTTAGATTAGGATTAGGGTATTCAGGATTAAGTTAGTAGAACTTCTGGGTCACAAGATCAGAAAGTTTTCTTGTAGGCAGGAATCAAATGAGTCATAATATCTACTTTGCTTGAATATTACAAGGTTTCAGTAATCATTTTGAAGCAGATTAAAAATACTGAGTACATATAAATGATTGCTGCTCTGTTCTCATCATATATAACTGGCATCTAGATTTCTCTGTATGACTTGTGAACTGCTGCTTCTAGTTTCACTCTTGTGTTAAGAGTTCAATACTACACCAATACAATTATTTTTTTAATTCAAAACAACTGGCACAGACTTGAATACATAAGGGGGAGAAGTTTGGTGTTTAAGCCATGCATGTGTAACCTTTATAGGTGACATTTATAGGTCATTTGCAGAGGAGGTGTTGTCACTCACTGCCTACATTGGTTTACTCCCGTGACTGGTTTTTGATGAGGTGTCCAAGTAGATACTCCACTACATTTGTTACCTATTAATTTGAAAGAGCTATGCCTACTCTGGAAATCATTTCTGCAAGACTCTTCCTGCTAGATCTTCATTTGTTGAGAACTTTCTACTAACAAGCACCACAGGTATTTTGTAAACATGTATTTCTAGGATGGCTATACACTGATATTTATATAATCTTACTAGATACACCAGATGGTTTAATTATAAAACCAAAATTTGCCAGATAAACATTACTGCTTGTTTTCTACATGCATTTTCCTGTCAATAACTTGTCTTTCCAAGATAAACTTTTGTCTAATAGCTAATTATATTCTGCAAAAACCAAGTAATCCTTTAACCCTGCAGCCTTTGGGCCATCATTATCTATCAACCACATATACTGAAGATGACACTACCAAATATCCCTTTGGACAGCCAAAAGAGAAAAAAACCCATACTTTTCTTGCTACAGAGTAGCACACAACATGCCCAATTATTGGCTGGGATTTCAGCCTATGGATGTATTTGCATTGGCTATTCATTGACATGTCTCTTCACACACCTCTGACCTCTAACATTCACACATTAAATGGGTTGTCCACTAAACAACTTGCAACTCCTATCCCAGTCTCAGCTGCTCTTCAACGTTTTGCACAGCTTCACTTAAAACAGCAAGATTGTTTCTCCTGCGTGTTTCTGGGCCAGTCTGTCTTCTTCTAAATGACCTCTTCCCAAACATATAAGTTTTGCAGAACAAGGTACTGTGGAAACCAGATCAAAGAAACAAAGAAAAAACTCCAGAGCATGAACTAAGAATCCCCCTCAATCCACACAATTAGTTCATTAATCAATTTAGTCATCAACAGGGGGGAATTAAAGTCTTACTTGAGATCTTGTGAGCCCTTCACCCACAACATCTACTGAGAAAGATTAAATGTGCAGATATGAAAGTGATGGCCACATGGGCAAGGATTTTATGACTAGGTGTTATGGTTATCATGACATACCCATGGCATTTTAGAGAAAACATCTTGTCCTATCTCACCCCGTGATTTTGCACTACAGTTCTAATTCAGCTGCAGTTTATATTTTAATAAAATATCTTTATTTCAAGAAGTGATTGAGAACCACATCTGTAGGTACCTCCCAGTGTTGTTTACCAACGTAGATAAAAAAATTTTCTTACCTCTAGCTGGAAATTAACTAAACATTCTGGAACCCACCAGTAGAGCTTTGTTATTTATTGAAATTCTAATTGTTCACTACAGAAAACTTAAAAACTAAATCAAGACCTCTGGGGACTCTTGGTCTCACTATAAAATGGGATGTAAATGTGACTGGAAGCTTGCACAGAAGTCATGGAATCTTAGATCACTCTGTTTAGTGACTCAGCATGGTGGTAGGGAAGCATCTCAGACTATATAAAACACGCTACAGGAGTCAGGAGGATTCTCATTTTCCAGGATGTTAGAGTCAAAAAAACCATTGCCAAGTCTTACAATCACCATTTTAGGAAGAACTGCAACTAAAGACAAAGGTTGTACCATCAGATATGAATGATTCACAGACATAGCTGTGGGCTAAAGAGGGGTTTTTTCATATCTATCCAGAACATGAATTGGATCAGTGGGCAGCAACTGATCATGACTCTTCCATCTTAGAAAAGCAAACCACAACCAAAAGTGAAAGAAACAAGAACAACAAAAAACCCCAAAGAAATAAAAATTGCTATTTCCAGTATGAACATCAGAACTCACTAAATGGCAAGACATTCCTTGCTTGTTCCTGAGGGAACTCTGGAGCAGGTTCAATCCAATGCTGCTGCCTGACCTGGAGTATCTTGCCTTCATATCATCCATGAGACATCAGACCCAGGAGCATAACACTGTGTTCACACTTCTGTCTTTCACTTCAACCCCCTTCCTCCCACGCACAGCCCTGTTCTAGGCATTGTTTTTCACACATGAATGTCAGCAGCATTATAAAACTCTTTCTAGAAACACCGACGATTATAAAGTGTCTCATTCTTCCCACACAGGAGCTCTGAAAATGCAATTAATGTGAGACTGATTCTAAGGCAGCAAGTCCTCCTGAGAGCCAAGGTACACTGTGTCAGTTTGGGCTCAACATCACACTAAGTTCATGTGGTTTCCAATTAATTCAATTATCTGCCCACAATATGCCACATATACGTATTTAGCTTACACATGAGAAACTATTTCTGGGTTGTCCAGACTTGGTCCAGGTTGCCCAGGGCAGTGGTGGAGTTCCCATCCCTGGAGGGGTTTCAAAGCTGTGGAGATGTGGTGCTGAGGGACATGGTTTAGTGGTGCCCTGGCAGTGCTGGGGGAATGGTTGGACTCGATGAGCTTCAAGGTCTCTTCCAACCTAAACAATTCTATGATTCTATGATTCGATTTTAAGTATTGCAATGTATTCTGAAATCAGAATTTTGTTGCCACTACTTTTCGTCAACATCTCCAAAGTATTTTAGATTCTTTTAGATGAGGTTCAAAGCAGCAATAATAGTCATATCTCCATTCTCAGTACTAATTCAATACTTCATTCTGACGACATTAACACTGACGTTCCCCTGGTATAGATCCATCAGTTACAATTTCCAAGTAGAGATGAGATGAAATGGAAAAAACTCAACCAAAAAACCCACTACTTTGAAGAAAACTGTGGATTTCATGAATGTATTTATCATTCAAATTATGATGGTTTTGTTCCTACTACCTTAGATCACTGCAATTCCCATGATCCCTCACTAGTATTTCATTGATTACGTAATTTTGAAATGTTTTCTGGGAGGGAAGTGGTTTTCTTTGTTTATTCCTATTCTTGAGATACCCGGTTTCATTTAAGAGATCACAAAAGGGTTTTATTTTCTGTCACCTACTGGGAAATATGTACTGTCAAAAAATGACTGTTGGCTAGAATATATATTTTTTAATGGAGAATCTTAAAAAATGTATTTATCATTTTTATTATGCTTTCACTTGTCCACTTATTCTCTTTTCTAATATAGATTTTGATACAATTAATATACAACACAAAAAATACTGTTATGAATAGAATAATATTAAAAACAAAGCTTCTATTTTTAATCTTTCTCCAGTTTAAACACTGCCAGAAGCACAACAGATATTCATGCTGGAAGCATTTTTGTTTTATCTCCTTCAGGCCTTTACATTTCAATAAAACATTGATTTATTATTAAATAATCCACAAAAGATAGGAGACCACCTAAATTCTTTTTCCTCTTAATAATATAACTCTCAAATCAAGATAAAAAAGTTCTTTAAAAAAACCCCCTAGTTGTATTTACTAGATTGTTTTCTATCAGATTCTTAATAATTTACTTGGATTAGTGCAGCATTTTTCTTTTTAGAACCTTGCCAAAGCATCGTATATTATGAAACTCTTGCCATAGAGAGCAAATGGTAAAGAAAAATCAAGATCGCGTATTCCTTACAAAATACAAAATCCTAATTAATTGTAAATAATTTACATTGCTGTGGAAACTGTTAGTTTGTTAGTTCCTCAGACTCAAAGAACAAAATTACTTCTTCACAGCACAATGTGTTTGGTTAATTTTAATTTAAATATTTGCTTAAGAAGTTAAGTAAAAACTGACCTAGTTCTAATGTGTGAGTATCTTTCTGTAAAACTACTTGATGTTACGCAAATCAGATAAGGCATTTTTTCCTTCTGACCTGACTTAAATATATCAAAAGTGATAATAACACCAATGCTCCTAATTCCCTGCTGGTGATGGATGACTGCCTCAATCCAAACCACACTCGGGTACTCATGAAGGCGCCTGCACAGCAACTATGATCATGGTCACCCAAGCCAGTAACTGGTCTCTAGTGGGATGACACAACATGCAACTAATTGCATGGCCACCAGCCCCACAAACTGGGAAATGACTGCTCATGGCTGGTTTTTGAAGGAGTTCTAGAATCCATTCACACCTCACACCACCACTTATTTACTATTTCAGTGGGAATGGGAGGGAGACAAGGAGTTACCTTGCTTTAGCTTGTCCTTAGGGTAACTGAGCCCTGGCTGAGTCACCAGTAACATCAAACCTGGGCTGCAGACCTTCCATCAGGGCTAGTCTTGTTTACAGAACTATCTTTCTATTTCTATGGGAAAATTTCTCCCAGTATAATTCAAAATTTTTGTGTTTGCCCAGGATTTCTCCGTGTCCAATTTTGTAGCAGCAACTCTGCTAAGAGACTTTTGGACATCTTGGAGACATCTGCTGCACACGTAGCTAATTCACAATCCATTCCTAAGGAATCTGATGTTAACTGGACATAGAGAGTATTAGGCTTAGTTCTGTCCTGGGCCTGTTTAAGAAATGAAGACTTCTAAAATTATCTTTCAATTAAAGATTCAGGTAGCAAAGCACTAACACAAAGCTGTAGATAATGGTTTTCTTTCATCAGCATTTGGCCAAACTCCCATTGACCTCCCAGTTATTATCAGATAGAACATTCACCTGCCTTTTTGTCACTCTCACAGCCACAGGCACCACCTTAAATAATCCCTGTTCAGGATTCCTGGCCTGGACACTCAACATAACCAGTATTGCCTGATTATCATTGTTTCCATGCCACTTCTTCAACACTACTGTCTCTTCCTCTAGCGCTTGACAGACAGAGACCCACATCTGCTGCCCACATGTGAATGCAAGAGTCAGTCATTCTTCTTGTGGTCAATCAATGTTTGGGGTTTTTTTTTATTATTTATGAGGAGAAATAAAGAAAATTTATGCCCTTCCCCATTAATGCTTCAAAAATTATGAACACATTTTTGTCTGGCAGTAGCAGAGAGGGCCCAGACAGGAGATGAATTACATCAATGCAGGAAAAAGCAAAAAGACTTCACTAAACTGCAACAGCTTTACAAATTCTGTCTCACAAGGAACACAAACAAACCTTTCAGAAAATGCATTTTGTGACAGAGTAAGATGCATTTGTACCAAATGATGATCTTATAATCTACTGCACTGCAGATGGTACCAAGGGGGGAGCCCAAGGTGCAGTGCTGAAAGCTTGTCAAAGAAAAGCTGCTTTTGGGTTACCTCATTTGCTCATAGTTCACCATCCTGGGACCGGATACAAGGGAAATTTTTTCACAATGGGAACAATCAGCCACTGGAACAATCTCCCCAGGAAAGTGGTGGAGTCCCCAGCACTGGACATTTTTAAGATTCACCTGGATAGGAGCTGGGCCAGCTTGTCTAGACCAGGCTTTTGCCAAGACAGGTTGGACCGGATGATCCTTGAGGTCCCTTCCAACCAATGTTCTATGAACCTTGAATATCAGTGTCCTGGAGTAATTTTTTACTATTTATACATCTGCAGTAATGATTGAGTTCAAAGAAGCCCTCAGACTGCCTCTAAGGACAAAGAGTTGGATCATACTATTCCCATTTCCAAGAAAGAATTGCAAGACAGAAAACAGGAGACACAGCTTGAAATAATTTACAAACTGTCCACAGGAGGATGAGGTAGAGTTCAGGCAGCTAAGATACCCGTCAGTGATGCCTTCATAGTTTGATAAAAGGTGAGAATCTCTCCAGGCATACAAGGTTGGCTTGTTGTGACAAGCACAGTGTTCATCTTAATTGTACCTGTAATGGGGATGTGATAAGAGCTGGGGTGTCTGGTTGCCATTTCTTAAGGAACACTTCAGATGGTTCTGTTGAAAAAGAGTAGAAAAACTACAAGAAATTTGGGTAGTCATTGTAAGTCACAGAATACCAGCATGGAGGTGGTTGGAAGGGACCTCTGGAGATCATCTTGTCCAACCCACCTGCTCCAGCAGGTCACCCAGAGCAGAGTGCCCAGGTTCACATCCAGGTGCATCTGGAATCTCTCCAGAGAAGGAGACTCCACTCTCCAGGCCTCACTGGAGCAGAGTAGAGGGGGAGGAGAACCTCCCTTGACCTGCTGGCCACACTCTTCTTCTTAATGCACACCCAGGACAGGCCTCCTTAGTCATGAGGGCCCATTGCTGGCTCTTGGTGAACCTGTTGTCCACCAGCACTCTCAGGCCCTTCTCCACAGAGCTGCTTTCCAGCAGGTGCAGGACTCTACACAGTCCTTTGTATAGTTTTCTGTTCTTCTTGGGATGGATATTCTGGTAAACATAGTATAGACCTAAGATACAGAAAATAACCTGCTAAAAATATCCATGTGCTTCGGCCAATAGCAACATATGCTCAGAAACCTACTGAAACAATTCTCACTTGCAGATGGTAGGAGACAAGGAACCAGCACTTTCTGTAATAACTTAGACCTTTGCCAGGGGATGATTTTAACCTTATTTAAATACCATTTAGTGATGTGTTTGGCTTTGGAATTAAACAGATTTCACCTTATTCTCTCCATTTCTGATGTCTCATGAAACAACATAAAGACATGTGGTCAATGAATAGAATACATCAACTCCACCAAGGTCAAAACCTTACTCTCCTGCAACTATTTTGGTATTTTATGTTGTCACCACTCACCACCAAGGGCTTTAAAAAGAAAAATCATTAGCTACAAGAAAATCCCAGCATGGCTGTGATGTTTGTCCTGTTGTAGGTTTCTGCCCAGCTTGAAAGGACAAAGAGACAGAAAGGGTGGATGTTTTTCCCCTTGTCATACTCAGCAATGCTGGATGGATAATTTAGAATAGAAAGGAAGAGAAACAGCTTTTCCTAATTATAATGGCACCACAGAAAAACCTACAGGCCCAAATTTGGTCTTTGATGCCATGAAGATTAATTATTTTTAGAAAGAATGGCTATGGCACACTGGAGATGGATCTTATCCTGGAAGAAAGGTCAACATTTCCTCAAAAGTCTGAAATAAAGTCTAGAAGTTATCACAATTGATGGTGCACCAAAGCTTACATCAAAGCCTATCAAGGAATCAAGTGGAAAGCCTGAACTTCAATACTTTTGATTAATAGGGACTCTGAGTTTTGTGACAACAACTTGCCCTCTTATTTGTGTTTTCTCTTTTCACCAGCATCTCCCTTGTTCCCTCAATTTAAGCCAACTGTTATTCCTCAAGAAGCTCACTTGTTGTAAACATTGTTTTGCCCTCAGTCATGAGAAGTTACTGAATACATTCACTGGACAATCTGGTCCAGTTCAGTGAACTAGAGCATATTCCTGAAGGCCACTGGTTTGAAGTAATTATTTTCTCAATTTTCCCGAATTCTTTGCTTATTCTGTCTCACAAACATTTTCTCCAGTCCTTCTGTTTTAAAAAGAACTTGCCCTTTTCTTAAATCCCTTATCTACAACCCTTCTACCACCATTGCTAAAAATACAACCAGTAATTGCATGGATTCTGAAGTTGGGATTTATTAAAATGGCTTCAAAATGCTTTGTAATATTATTTTCCTTACAAGTTCAATAATATTTTGTGTGTGTACATACACACATAGAACAATGAAAGCTTTCTGTATTAAAACATGATAGAACTGTTTAAGCAGGCAATTACTATTTAATTACAGTAATGTATGTAGTAATCATTAAATAAAATGTTACATACAACTTCAAAGTCATGACATGTTTTTTCTAAGCTAATTAGAAACCATGCTGAGCAACCAAAACAAATGAGATGTAGAAAAGGATGTTAAAATCCAGGTATCCATTTAATTGTAGCTTTTTGCAAAAATAACCAACCCACCCCACCAAAAAAAAACCCCAAAACAAAGCCACAGGAACATTTAACACTCATGTTGCTGTTGTTAAAAAAACCTTTCTAGTGTAGGGAAAGTAATGGATTGCCTATGTTGTAGGATTATGAGATTAGTTATGGTTCCTTCAAACAAATACTTTCAGGTATCTGAGAAGTGAGGATCATTTGCATTAAACAGAGAAATATTAGTAGGTTGGTTTAGGCAATAAGTAAGGAAGGCAGCAGTGCACAAATGTGGTGTACATAATTTCTGTAGCTTAGTATATGAAGCATCCAGTATTAGGACAAGTTGTGGAATTTAGCAACAGGAAACAATTACACCTGCCAGAAAAGTCAGGCTGCAAAATGATCATTTCAGAAGCTATTTATAAGCAGGCTTCCCACTCAAGACAACACCACTTTCCCTCCGCCCCCTGAGAGATGGAAAAAATGAGATGTCAGCAATCAACAGAACCAAGACAGGTCTGGAGCAGCATCTGACAGCATTTATGTTAATAGCACTTTCTTGTCCTAGTGTCCAAAGAAATAAGCTGTCAAAGCTTCTCATGCAACTGGGACATCTCACTAAGGTTGTCTCATCTCCAGGTAAGAACCTCCTGACATAAATTTGTACTACAGAAAACGTAGAGTTAAAGCTTTCTTGTTTACCAGCAAATTCAGTTCTTGAGGAAGGTATGATCCAAACTGAAGTCAGAGCAAAGATGGGTTTGCTACAGCTTCTTGGAGCCAATTGGACATACAATGTTCTATTAAAATTTCCCAACAGCTGATCATAAGGCGTTTAAGGAGGTTTGATCCCATTCTGCTTCACTAGCATTAAACATTATATTTCTAGCTGCCTAAAAAATGTTCTACCCAGATAAGTTTGTATTTCATGAGAGATATTTTAAGCCAACATCAAAAGATGAACAGACAAGGAAAATATTTCCACTTACTTCAAAGCCTTCCACTTAAATGCCACAATCAGATGCTCAACTTACTGGAGAACTACTTCTGCTTACTTCAAACACCCACAGCAATGTTTTTAGCCAGGAAGCAGAAGGATATTGCTACGAGGTCAATTAACACAAACAACTCCAGTATATAAAATATAGAAAGAGAACACTGACTCTTTCTCAGAAAATTAAGATTCTTCTATTAGAGAGCAAGAAGCTTAATAAGTAAGTTACCAGTTTAATGAATAAACTACATTTTTTGTTGCATGGTGAATTAAATGATTCCTCTATGAGAGGTGACTTAAAGTAGAAGGAAAGAGCATCTGGGTAATATTTTAATTGTGCACTATATTAATTTGGGAGGAAATAAGGTGAATTGATATGGAAGACAGCTATTAATTTTTAGTTGAAAAAAACCCCCACATTTGTAAACCATAGGTATTTTTCACATTCAGCTTATAAATAGTTCTTATTTGGAAATTATTTCGTGTAGGAATTTGTCTAGATTTAACTTCTGAAAAGATAAACTTCTGGAAAGCAAAGTGAAAAAGATCAATCAAGGCTGGATTAGTTTGGTTTTCTGTTTGTCAAGAGGAGAAAAGCAGGAGTACTGAGTAGCTCAGATCTACAATTTTACTTGTTTTAAAATATTTTTTTAAAGCTTTACAAATAAACCAATTCTCCTTACCATTTTCATGAGGAATGTTGCTTTTTCTTTCTCCACTGGGCAGAAAACGAACATATTGGGTAAAACGATTCTGTTCTTATGTTGGTCTTTTTTGACATTGTGAATATTTGGAATATTTATTTGCCTTTTGTCTATTGAAAATATACTAGAAAAATCTACCTGATAATATAGTATGCCTTTATTTTTCCCACAGTGCCATATGGCTAGAAAGTACAGATCCCTTTAGTGCCAGAATCTCTTGCAAGACCATTCTGTGGTGGACTTGGATACCAAATCAGAGTATTTCAACCTTGAAAGTTGTCTTGTGTACGTCAGGATATTACTGAGCCTGATTTCATTGAATTTTAATATAATCAATAGCTAAACAAACGCATTAAAAATATTTCATACAATTTTAATATAATGAATAGTTAAATGAATGCATTAACGTTTAGCAACCCTGTAGAACGCAACTGCTTCACTTATCAAATCCCAGGGGCCATTTCCTTCCCATGGATTTCAATGCATCTCCTTCAACAGCATTGGAACATCCTACAGAGGAACTGCAAGAACTGGATGAAAATTTTTTTCTTACCCTACTAAAATAGTACTTTTCTTGCTTCAAAAATATTTTAACACAGTCAAGAACTTCTCAGCAGACTCAGCTGGGGACAGCTACAATATTTCATTATGCAGTCTTGATCTTATTTTTTTTTGTTTTTCTTAAGCTAAATTTGACACTATTTCAAACTAAAAAGTGCTATTTAAAGAACTATTTTGAAACAGGACATTTCAACACTTTTAGAAATCCTCTGCTTTCCATTATATATATTATTTCAAGCTGATTGATTCATCAAAACTATTTCTGGTGTGAGCAATTTAGTTACAGCAAATAAACAGCTTTGGCAAAGATGCAAAATGAGAGTAATTTTCCGGTTTTAAGAATAAACTTTTCACCTCTGAGAAATGAAATTGTAAAACCTACTTGATCAGGGGGTTGTTTCTTAGGACTCAAGGACTCCTTTAGAAATCTCCATGCACTGTATGAGGTCCCAAGATTAACCTCTCACAATAGCCCATATTGCAGACAGTCAACAACCAAAAAGTGTTCTAAAGTTGTAACAGAATTTGAAGCTTAGAAGGCATCAACACAAGATTTTGAAGGAGTTTTAAGCCCTGGAGAGTACAGACCCCATGCTTAGCCACAGAAGCAGTGCTGCATCTGCAAAATTGCTCCATGCCACCACCTACATTTGGAGAACAGAAGCTGACTTTAGAAAATTAGAGCACAGTTTAGTCTTTATGAAACACTAAATTGTATCTCTGACCCTTTTGCGAGTTCCAGATGGTGGCCACCTAGTGCAACTGATGACTGGCTTCATCCATGATGTCTCTGTCTACTGAGTAAACCTGCTAAGATAGATTCTGTTAGTTATTTAACTAGAATGGATTTGTGCTAGTGACTGAAAAAGAAATAATAGCATCTCCATATGCATTTTGCAATTCCCTGAGCTACCGATCCCTATTATTATGCTATTCTGAACACCATCTCACAGTAGGAACCTACCTAAATAGAGTAGGATCCTCTGCTAGCTTCATCTTTTTATGAAGTATCGAGCTGCTGGAAGCACGAAGGTTTTGTGTTAGCAGTCTGCCTCTCATCCGAGTGTTGCCTTCAAACACAAGAGGAACACTAAAGAATCTTCTTTAAGCTTTATGTAACTGAAAGAGCCCATTTCACTCCATGTAAACTGCTGAAAGGCTCACTAATGAATACAGCTATAATTAGAGCAACAAGTTGCTCCAGTCTAGTCTAGTCAGTCTGCTTCAGCAGCCAATGCCAACGTGGTCACTGGGAACATTAACTCCAGTTTTCCTCCCTCATCCTAAGAGCAAAGGTCTTTCAAAACTGCCATGTCCTTTCATACCATAATGACTTCCTACTGCAGACAGTTCCAAACTACAACAGGTTGTTATACAGCACTAAAGCAGTAGAGCTGCCATCTGTTACTAGTGTAGAATCTATTTAAGTGGATAGTATGTGTGTGATACTAAATACAATGATACAGTAAGTTTATAAACATGATATATAGGAGATTTTATAAAATTACATACATGCTTTGACTTTGCACCTTAGTTTTATTGGGGTTTGGAGGAATAAAGAGGCACAGAATGACTTCCTACATGAGAACACCAAACCTTGGGAGTTGTTTAAAGAATGAGGAAGGCATTGAGTTTTAAAATCATTAATCGTGGTCATAAATCAAAGGGGAGGAGAATTGTAGAGCCTGGACCCAAATCCAACCTGCTGAATGATGTCAACTGAAGGACACAACCACATTCTGTGACCTGTTGACACCACACACAGAGGACACCATCAGGGTGCTAAACTTGAGATTAAGTGAATTTGAGGACACGTAGCTGTAATTAATCCAGTAATGACAACACTTACGTGCAGTCCTGCTATCTTACTGGTTAGGCTGGACACATAGTTGAGTGTCTCTGTGCCTTTAGGAAATAAACAATGCTTACCTTCTCCCTGCCATGCCAGCATAAGAAAATATCAGTATTTAATAAGCATTTTTATTCTCTAGGAAGGCAGAAAAAACCATAACTACTACAAGTAATGTCTAAAATAAACTTTCACAGTTTTACAGGGTAGTTAACAAACGTGACTACGATAATCTCTTGACATTAATACAATACTTCTTTTCACTTTAAAGAGATCCAACATACTTTTCACACTTGGTGTATCTTGGAATAATTCTACCATTGAATGGAAACGTAGTGACTATGTAAAAACATCAAACAATAGAAAGCTGATAAATCTTTCAGCAACCAAGTAAAACTGAGGGGAAAAACGGCATTGACACGTATAATGCATGGTCTGAGCCTGACTTTCAAATCCCATCTGAAATGCAGACTTGTTTATATCTGATGAAGCCAGAACAAGGCAATGATAGAAGAGAGTTAATCACTCACATTTGCAAGTCTAATACATCTTAACCATAGCAGCAGGGTAGTTCAAACAAACCAGAAAAGGATCTTCCTAGGCAAGAAGCAGCTCTAAACTGGTTATTTCTGCGTAGAACGTTCCACTGTGTAAAGGCTGATTCTCTCACATAGTTTTCACCCAACAACCATAGAATCAAAGAACCGTTTAGGGTGGAAAAGACCTTTAAGATCAAGTCCAACTGTTGGACTTGCACTGCCAGGGCACCACTAAACCATGGCCCTCAGCACCATATCTTCAGGGCTTTGAAATCCCTCCAGGGATGGGGACTCCACCACTGCCCTGGGCAGCCTGGGCCAGCCCTTCACAACCCTTCTGTGGAAGAAAAGAAGGTCTCCCCTGAGCCTCTTTCTCTCCAGGCTCAACAGCCTGAGGTCCCTCAGCTGCTCCTCACCAGACTTGTGCTCTAGACCCTTCCTCACCTTCGTTGCCCTTCTCTGGACATGCTCCAGCCCCTCAATGTCCGTCTGGGAGTGAGGGGCTCAGAACTGAAGCCAGTATTTGAGAGGAGGCCTTCTCAGTGGCCAGTCCAGGGGGATGGTCCCTGCCCTAGTCCATCTGGCCATAACAGTGCTGAGAAAATATCAAGGTCCTTACTGAAGTACATAAACATTTTTATATAAACCTTCAGAGACAATGTGTTCCACTTCACAAATACAGAAAACTAGAACAAAGTCATATCTGGACCATAGACAAAGTCACATCTAGACTTTCAGCTTTACCTAAACTCCTCTCTGAATACAGCCAAAAAAAGCCAGTTGTGGGTTTGAAAGCAGGTCCCTATGTTAATAGAGTTGTGAGCCCAATAGCATTGCAGGACATAGCTGATAGAGGAACACAGGTTCCTGACCTCAGCTCCCCAGACTTCAGAGACCTGTGTCTGTGTGTTCTTCACCTCCTCAATTCCAAGCCTACCTGCATGTATTTAGGAACAATTTTATGAGATAAATATGGAAATGTCACTGAAATAGATATGGCTAAACTGAATGACATATGAGTGACAGTGAAGAACAGTGAGAAAAGGACTTTCTGAATAAAGGAGTATGCAGCTTATATGACAGACATCTTATTTTCAAAGTCAGGAACTCAAAAATGTAAACAGATTATCTGTGGAAATGAATTTTAAGCCATTTTCCCTCTAAACTATTTAAAGTAACAGTACCTAGTGCAATGACAATATCTATTCCAAGGCTGCATGCTGTTTACAAACTTGGCAACCCCAAGAACAACTAAGTGAAATAATTCTGCATGAGGAATCAATTGGCTACATGGCTGCTGAGCCCATGGATGAAACGAAGGGGAAACAAAACCAAAGGCCTCAGAACTATAAATCACCCCTTCACACACTTTTCTCGTTTTTCTCTGTCACGTCAACTGTCCCACTGCTTTGCTTTTAGCTTATTCTGTTGGCTTGGTGCAGCCAAAAGGAGAGCTCATTTAAGACAATTAAAAAAGGCACCAAACTCAGCTATATTTCTTTGCCTGAACTAGATGGAAGCAGTTTATTTTCTGTTGTTTTTCTTCCCCTCAGCTCAATATATTTATGAATGACCACTAATCCTGCACAGAAATGGCCTCTGACAGTTTCCCTGCTTTATTTGGGGAAGAATCAGCTACAAAAGGCCATTGTCTCAGTAGAGCACTCAGATTTCATTAGTGAAAAGGACAGGCGTGTACAAACAACTGTCCTTACGTAAACTCAGGAAACTGTTTGAAATTATGGTTTAGATTGGGAGCAGTAACTTCCCAGTTCTGGAGACTGGATTACAGAAATACCAGCAATCTTCTAGGTCCATCTGGGGAGTTTTTACTGTTTACATTTCATTTTCTCTGTGCCACAGGCACAAGGCAGATGCAGGGGAAAACCAGCAGCTTCGCCATCCCTGCATGTCTTTGCAATCAGCCTTATCATTGATTTGGTTGTAATTTCCTTGCAAACTTCTTCAGAAATCATTTATCCATTTTGGCAACTCTGCCTTCAAATGTAAAATATACAACCTGCATAGGTAAAAATATTTCAATTCTAAAGCCACAGCAAGAATTCTCTATTTCCACTACTATACATACAGACCAGAAACACCCATGCAAGCCACTCCTGAGCAGAGTCAACTTGCACAAAGCTCTCGTGACAGCACAAACCATGAAATATTGTTCAGAGAAGTTCAATGACCCATCAGAAGTGCATGACGATGGGTGGTTTATAGACCTTCTTCAGGTGGTACATGCCTTCTTTGCAAGCTGCTATACTCTATGAGTGCCACACTAGCCTTGGTGTTACAACTTAAGTGAATATTTGGGGAATAAAGCTGGTCTATAAAGATTTTTTTGATAGTAATTCTGAAAACCTCCAAGTGCATCAGACCACAATATTTCTCCTCAGGAGTGATGGAATCAATAACAAGTGCACAAGGTAAATCATTTTGATACAAGAGAAGATTCTAGGTGCAAGAATCGTGTATTGAAAGGTCGCGCACATCTAGCTATATTAATTTCGGCTAAGTCAGAAACACGAGGAAGAGGAAAACAGAAGAAAAGTGTTTCAGCAAAGCAATGAACATGAAATATAATTATTAGATTTCCTTTGGATGAGACAAAAATGAAGCTACAAAATAAATTTCTTGCTAGGATACTATTGTTACCCAGCAAAACCTGGTTTTCTTCTTGTAAACTAGTAATACTGAAGCTAAAACAAAAATACTGACCACTACTTGCAAATAAGCCTCCAGTGTAGCCAGTACTTTAAATAAACCTGTTGATGATTTTTATGGAGTCCATCACATTTTGAATACATTTCTAAGTTAGTATATTATTATTTTAGATTCTGAGAACAGACCTTGTGCTAATTTCCATGTAGTACTTCGTTTTTATCTGAGTTCTGCAGTGCACAGGCCTAAGATTGAATTAATATGAATCAACAAAATTTTAGTTTGCTTGTTTTCCCCTCACTTAAGCCAAAACCAATTTCCTCTTAAATGTTATTTGCTCTTATCAATGAAAAGTGACATTAAAAAACCCAAACACACCCCCATAAAACTAACTCAGCATTGATTACCTGATATCTTTACGATACAATTTTCCACTGGCTATTAAAAACTTAGAGAACAAAAGAAAACTAGACAGAGCATAGCGTAAGAACACATATACACAGATCTTTTAGGAATTTATCTACAGATAAAATTGTACTGACATCACTTTCAGGGATGCTCAACCACTGTAAACTGAAACACATTTTAAGACATTCCTTAAAAAAACCCCAAAACCACAACAGAAAGTATGGAAATGTCTCTAAGATAAGCAGGCATGGATACTGACAGACCTTTATTCTTATGATCTTTCTTTCTTTTGCCTCTTAATTTAGGGTTCTCAATATCTTGGCAGATATTCTTTGTTACACATACAGGTTTTCCATATACAATATCTCTTTGTCATAAGTAGTTAGTTCCATACTGTTCCAACTCCACCTTAAGAAAGCAGTATGAATTTTAGTGCAGATGTCCTCACACAAACACATGCAGCTTCTCTTGCAGTCTTGGAGAAGCCTGAACATCTTGCACCCGCAGTTTAGTCAGTACCCTGGATCACATCATCCATCAGAGATACATAAAGCTCCTCAGACGACTGAAGGATGATGCATCTGGAGCACTGCTTGAGGCTGTGCATTTACTAGCTTAAGCTTTGTGCCTGTTCACTGAACTGGTACACCTTTCATGGCTGATTTGTTTGAGGAACTACCTATGGAAATTAAAAGAAAATGTAAGAAGAAAAATATCTGTGCTTTGTAGGAGATGAATAGACAAACACCTACTGTGATGCCTACCAACAAAAGTAAACACAACCGTGTTTGCAAGCCGTCAGCCTGCATCCATCCCAAAGTCACAGGCAAGACCTTTAAGATCATCAATTCCAACCAATAACCTAACTCTACCAAGTTCACTGCTAAACCATGTCCCACAGCTCCACATCTACAAGGCTTTTCGTTCGCTCCAGTGATGGTTATTTAACCACTTCCCTGGGTAGCTTGTTCCAGGGCTTGACAACTCTTTCGTCAAAGAATTTTTACTTAATATCCAACCTAAACCTCCCCTAGATGACTTGTGGGTGGTTCCTCTTGTCCTGTGGGTTGTTCCTTAGGAGAAGAGAATAACCCCACCTGGCTCCAACCAACTTTCAGGGAGTTGTTGAGAGCAAGAAGGTCTCTCCTGAGCCCCCTTTTCTCCAGGCTCAACATCCCCAGGTCCCTCAGCTGCTCCTCACCAGACTTGTGCTCTCGACCCTTTCCCAGCTTCGTTGCCCTTCTCTGGACACGCTCCAGACCATCAATGTCCTTCTTGGCGTGAGGAACCCAAAACTGACCCCAGGATTTGAGGTGCAGCCTCTCCAGTGCCCAGTCCAGAGGGACGATGCCTGCCCCAGTCCTAATACAAGCCAGCTTGTATTAGAAAAATATATACTACTGCATTTTACAATACATATACTACAACACAATATACAATACTACACATACAGCTTTGCACACTTGCTTCAACAGAGTTGACATAGGGCTCTGGAGGACTCATCTGCTCTCTAGTTGAGTGAAGGAGCCTGGCCCCACTCACTAGAGGAAATGAAAATCTGAAAATTATGGGGGATTTTTGTTTGGGTTTGGTGGGTTTGGGGGTTTTTTGTTTTGATTTGGCTTTTGGTTCTTTGCATTTGGTTTGGGGTTTTTTTTTCAGATGCTATTCTCTCAGTAGCTGTTTTGCAGTTATTTCCAAAAGCTGTCTAGAGGAAATAAGCTCCGTCTTTATTTCTAATACTTTTCCTCCTCTTCCTTCACACTGATAATTGCTTTCTCATCTCTCAGCTATTCTCTAGACTGTAGTATCACCATTCCATCTTTGTTCTCCTGCTCTAATCTCACATATTTTACAAGCTCTAGCCACATCCCACCACAACAGCTTTAAAGTTTATCCTCTTCTTCTCTTACCTGCATTTCAATTTACACAATTACATTCTCAATAATACATTATTATATATTAAGCAAACTCCCTTGATACTCATACACATCTACATTACTTATCTTTTCAGAAAGTGTCTGTACATCATCTGAGGTCATATTTCTCATTACTTTCAGAGCTGACTCTAATCTACAGCTATATTATTCTATTTTCTATTTCTGCAATACTTGTTTGACTATGGTATGATACAGTCTTTAAATGACACATTATTGCTTCTGCTAGGTAAGAGGACCAATATTTTGCCTTAATTGTGATGACTGTGATGGAGTGATAAGTGTTTTTGGTTGAGGAGAAGCCAGACTGATGGGGTGTCATTAAAAATATGATACCTGAAAAAAGGCTTCAGTAGTGTCAGTAACTTCATTATCACCTTCATTTGCTCTAGCTGAGTGAGATTTAGATCCCCAAAGAATTACAAGGTGTTAAACTATGTATAAACTCAAAACGCAGCACAAGTCCTGATATGGAAAGACCTGGCAACTTCATAGATGACAGATTAAAGTCAAAACAAAACAATTTTTTTCCTAAATGTGGAGAATGGGAAGCACATAAATTAGATGGTTTTTTCGTGATGAAAATCACACACCTGTGGCAGTGAGACACCCATTACCTGGGCACTTGACAAGGGCACTAATCACTCTGTGCACATCTGCTGTCAGTAAAGGCTGTAACCTATTCTTCCTGCTTACTGCACTTCATCTATTCATCAAAAATCCACAGACTGTAACATTGACTCCTCTGCTCATTAGATTCAGACCCTGCTGATGGGAGCTGACATTACCTTTTCCACAAGTGTTTTCTACGCTACGAATGATGAAGTCCAAAGGAAGAGATTTCTGAAATTTCTATCCTTCACCTCTAGATTCCATCTGGAGAAAGTGCCATCTGAGCTACTGTTCTAGTCAATTCAAGTGCTGACAATCTTAACTTTTATATTTAGCTGCAACAAGAAAATGTAGGATATACTACAGAAACTACACATATGAAGTGATCAGAAACACTCTTTTAATGGTGGACATCTTAAATGATTTCACATTTATGGTTGTCAGTGCTAACGTCATTCTCTGAGGAGAAAACAGACACAATTTTGCCTGTTACAAGGCCAAGGGTTGGGGTTCTTTTCCCCCCCCTTTCCTCTTGCTTTTTATTTTAGATGTACAACAGGTGCTTGTGGGAAAACAACTGTTCTACCCTAATCATGCTCACTGTGACGAAATGCTAAGAGGCAACTCAGGGAGGAGAATGGCAAAATGCATTTGCATAGTTTGCACTGCGGATTGTATTTAATTTAGGAAGAAAGGCCTGTGAGGCTGGCTTACGGCGTTGTCAAATGCTGCAAATATAAAGGTCCCTTTGGTATTTCTTAAAGTGCTAAATAAAAAGTCCTTTGGATTCAGAGTTCAAGTTGGACTAATGAAGTCAGTCTTCACAGCCTTTTGAGTTATCTTTGGAGGGAAAGTGTGGGATGAGTAAACTACACTACCTTGAAAAGAGTTTGTTACTTCATTAGAAGAAATATCTAATTCAACTCTGGACTCCTCAAACTGCAACCACACAAGACTTGGGCTGCAAATTTTGAAATAAATATAAACAAAATAATAATTTCCCCCATTTTTTAGGAAGAAAAAAATTGTTGACAAAAAAGATTGTTTACAAAAAGCACTAGATTATCACCAATGACTTCTTCCAGATTTATACACCCAATCTGTAAAGTATTAAATCTATATAACACACATGAAATAGTTCATTCCGTGTTTTCCCCTTGGTTTATCCAAGTATCTCACTTCAATATATAGTCAAAGAGTTTTCTAGAACATGCTTATGATTTAATAATCAAGTTTTCCAAAACCTTTGTAGAAGAGATTAACATGGATACTATCCAGATCAGACACAGGATTCCTGGACTCACTAAAAATAATTGCTCATCAAAGAACAGAGTTAAACAGCTTCAGGTAGAATCAGTGAGAAAAACCTTTGCCATAAAACCTGTTATGGGTGTTTACCTCAGATGTGGAAGGCCAAGTCATGGCATCTGGGGTGCCACGATGCAGCCCGGCTGCTCCCGGCCAGCCATGGCCCAGCTGTGAGGGGGCGGGAACAGGAGCTCCAGTGGGGCCCAGCCCTGGATCCTCGGCCTAGAGCAGCTCCCACAGGACTGGGGGGATTGACCCAGGCCCAGGCGCTTCACAGCCCTTGCCTACAGCCCACCAGTGGGAGGGGACAGCTCTGGGCCCTGCTGCCAGGCCCCCAGAAGTGGGGATGTGCTCAGGGCCCTGGTTCCACACCACGGCCTGAAACGTATATCTATGGGCAGCATCAGCTCACTGAATCCCAGCATGGTGAGGGTTGGAAGGGACCTCTGTCCAATCCCCTGCTCCAGCAGGTCACCCAGAGCAGGGGGCCCAGGATCACATCCAGGCCCCTTTGGAATCCCTCCAGAGAAGGAGACTCCACAACCTCTCTGGGCAGCCTGGGTCAGGCTCTGACACCCTCACAACAAACAAGCTTCTCCTGCTCAGATGGAACCTCCTGGGTTCCAGTTAGTGCCCGTTGCCCCTTGTCCTGTCTCTGGGCACCACTGACAAGAGTCTAGCCCCTGCCTCTTGACCCCTGCCCTTTAGCTATTGATCAGCATTGAGCAGATCCCCGCTCAGGCTTCTCCAGCTCAACAGCCCCAGGGCTCTCAGCCTTTCCACAGCACAGAGATGCTCCAGGCCCCTCAGCATATTTTCAGCCTCCACTGAACTCTCTCCAGTAGTTCCCTGTCTCTCTTTAACTGGGGAGCCCAGAACTGGACACAGCACTCCAGAGGTAGCCTCACTAGGGCAGAATAGAGTGGGAGGAGAACCTCCCTCGACCTGCTGGCCATACTCTTCTGAATGTACCCCAGGAGACCATTGGCCTTCTTGGTCACGAGGGCACTTTGCTGGATAGATATTTCCTTTCTCCACAAACCCAACTCACCCTCACATATGTATTTTGAAAGAGTCTGAAGAGAAAGAATATGAAAACTTTCAAAAGGTGGTTTGGGATATTAAGCTAATTGTCTACTCAGCACTGATCAGGCAGCAGTGCTGACATCTACCCTCATCACAGCGGAAACTAGCACCAGAGATAATGGAAAATCTTCCACTGAAGATATACCTCTAGCCATCAATAAAAGATCTTTAAACACATGCATTACCTTTCCACCTGGTAATAACAGCACGCATTAATTAATAGACAGGTAGGGATGCATGAGGCAACCTGCAATCCTTGGGTCCAATTTACAAATAATGTTTTATTCTGTTAAGAACATTTAAAATCCTTCAGATAGGAAAATTATTCCTACAAGGGAAATTCAGCTCCAGAAAATGAGTTGTAAGACAGTTTACATAATGAATTAATACAAAATAGTACAGATCTCCTGTCAGTTTCATTTGCTCAGAGAAAGCCCGTCACTTATCTTTTATTCATCCAGTTTCAATATTCTCTCCTTTTCCCCTTTTGTTCCCACCCTCTCTGTTCTTCTTCTCCACCCCAAACTCCCTGAGATAAATTTTTCAGATTTATGCCTTGGTTTCAGACACATGACAACTTTAATTTGTCACACAGTCTTTTATATATGAAATCATTTTTGGAACATGCTGTTTACCCGAGCCAAACATTATAGCTGAAAGGAAAGTTTTCCTCTTCAGTAGGTGTTCAATAACCATGTGAGTGCATGTCCTTATATGAAAATAAATCACCAAACACATGCAAAATTAAAAGGAGAAGAACTAAGAGATTTTTTAATTATTATTTCTCCCAGCATTACACTTACTAGATTTCAGCATACCGCTATAGCCCTGACAGTTCTTACTTCCAAAAGAATAACTGAATTAAAAAAAATGAAATTAAGCAACATAAACTGTTTTACAAAAGCAGAGATCAAAAACCAAAGGGAAACACAATTCTTTGCTTGGGAGATAAAAAGTGAAGTATCTTTTGGTGCAGCTGTCAGGTGGTTCTAAATGCTGTGTTAAAATATCTAATCTGTCTTTGGAGATAAGTACTTCAGGAGTAAGGATGTCTATTTACAAATGGAAGTGTCTTTTAGAGGCATTTCTGTACACAATATGCTTTTCAGCTAAGCCATGAATAAACTGCTTCACAAAACTTTCCTCTGTTTCAAATAACCTTCAAAAGCCTAGTCTAGATCTGTCCTTCATCCTGGCAACTCCCTTTAAAAGAACTTTTATTGTTACTAAAACATTTTGTTAAAGGACCCTTTTCCTTCAATGCTCATTTGAAGGAGCTTTTTATGCTAACTGAAAATCCACCACTGTTTTTGCACTTGAGACTCGCAGGGGTTTCACTTCGGGTGTAAGAGACAAGGAAAAGCTGATGCTGAGTTGTCTGTTGTTTTTTTTTACAATCTGTGAAAAGTAGACATAGATGCAGTCTCTAATATCCTTTATTTGGCAAAGGAGAAAAAAAAGAAAGAATGATTCACAACATCCAACACCATAGACTGTAAGCCATGAAGGGAAGTTTCTGTAGATCAGAAACTAGAGATGGATGTCCCAAGATGTGCTCCACCATTTTACAACTCATGTTCTAACCATAACATTCTCACTTGACTCCCAATGATATTGCATTATTTGGCCTTTAATTTCCAACAAAATGTTTTGCTGATTGTGTCACTCAGCATTTTAAGACAATCTCACTTAGGGACTGGCTGCATCAGAGCAACTTCAGAGTCATTTTAGGACAATTAATTGAAAGAGATAAAGGAGGGACAAGAATCATTGTCCTCCTCCCTCTAAAGACATTTCAAAAGCCAAAACATACTGAACTGACACCTCATGCAGTCTGAAGAACACCATTATCGCTGCCTCAACTTCAGGAGACCACTGAGAGATTGAAAACCTCCAAGCCATCCTTCCAAACTTAGTATTGAACATAATGGAAGGTACAACTATCTTCACTGTACCAAGTTATGAAACGATCTTCAATGACAATCTCACCAGTAGGAGTTTTATCTCTTTTGTAAAGAGTGTGCCACCCAGAACAGCTACCAGAAAACAGAGGAATTCTATGCTTTTCTGTCATTTTAGGAAGGTATCTACATTTAACATATACCTTACCACGGACACTATACCATAAATATATACCACAGATACATTTTTAATCAAAGTTGTCTTTTCTAGCACCAGAAAACTTGTGGTTGACAGTCTCTGTGATGGTCAACAACTACAACAGCCATTAGCAAGAGCACTGCCCTGCATTCTTTATGACAATACTATATTGTCTATGAAAAACCTGGCCCCAGAAGCAAAGAGGTCTCCTGCTGGTGACCCAACAGTCACAATAAGCAACATGAAAATTCTGTTCCACAAGACAGGTTGCTTTTTTTAACAAGTCAGTTTTCATTTGCAGCCCAGTTTCCACAGGTAGAACATCTTCTGAACCTTGTTTTGTTTTCAGTCAAATTCTAAGCTTGCTAATAAAGCTCCGTGTAATTTCCGTGGCTACTTTAAGAACTGAAACTTGATAGGCTTCTCCCACTCTTCATGCCATCAAGCATATAGTTTAAATGTGAAGAAAGGTTTCACTATATTCTAAAGTGGTCCCAGAAAGGTGCCTATATTTTAAACCGTTTCCTTACTCCCCATTCGACCATGAGCTCTCAAAGCAAGATGAGCTAGCTTTGAGAGAGCAGTTCTATCATTCCTCATCACACATCTAAATCCAGAATGATCATCAGGGCACAGCAAGGGTTAGCTGCTTCCCAAGTGACAAGGAGACAGGAGCCAAGTGCAATAAAAAGGTCAGTGGAGCAGGGCCCCCTCAGAGAAGGAGGTGATCCAGAGATCATGACCAGGTTCAACCAAGAATGCTGTTCATAGCAACAAGGCAGGTCCATGATAAAGGCAGGAAAACAATCTGCAGGTCAGGAGCAGTTAAAGGTAATCAGGGTCAGATATTGTCCAGAGATCACCAAGCAGGTTCAGAGGGACAAGACAGGTCAAGCCAGGAAGTCAGCCCATGGGTTAGGGCCCAGACCAACAAGTTCCATGTCCAGGCACTAATGTGGCTGAGCTAGTGAGCAACCAACTCTCCTACAACATTGCTCAGACAGAGACTGAAGACTCAGGGCTGAGCTGAAATGGACCCCTTGGGCCTATGGGCAGGGATGTGGATGGAAGCCCCAGGTAAGCTGGTCAATGCCACCAGAGCCATTAGTGCACTCAAGGCCCTGACATACATGTTCTTGGCCACCTGCTCATGAGTTGGAGATAACCTGCAGCAGTTACAGAGATATTCTGCCAATGTAAAGGAGATACTCCAGTCTAGACAGCCCTCACTGGGAGAGCTTCCCTGGAGTTTCTTGGAACAGCAGTGTAGATCTAGATACACTTTTACTTATCTTTACTGCTCAAAGAACCAGGGCAATATTCAATTAAATCTAGAAGTGGGGGGTTTTAGAGAAGCTCTTTTTTTTTTCTTTTTTTTTAAATTTTTAACATAAAACACCTTTAATCTATAGTTCTAGCTATGCTAAGATAGCACAGAAAACAGGAGCTTAGTAGAACTCAGATAAGCATTAGTCTTAATAGGCTTAACGAGAACATGTGAAATAGAATAATTTTTGAGAGATACAAATCCTCAAGCTCCAACGCAAACATCAACCAGGGAATGAGAGAAGCTAAAAAGTTCATTCCATTTCTGATCTACTTTCCAGAATAGGCATGATCAGAAATGAGCAGAGATCACAGGTTTGATCTAGTATGATGTTGCCTTGGATTTAGCACACCTGGATCCAAATTTCTCCTCAATACAGTTACCTAAATTAAAGAGTAACAGGTCACTCAAAGCTCTCCTAAAATACTAAGTATTGTTTCTATTATGTCCGGCCCGAGCCCATTCACATTTCCTTCATTCCTAAACCCAAATTGCCCAGATAAGGCATTTTCCTCAGTGTACCATTATCAGGCCCAAAATAGAAAACAGATGCTCACCTAAGAAATAGCTACAGAATTAAGGTCAAAAGCCAATTAAATTGTATTCACCTGTTTCATGCTAAAGTTTGTCTAGAAGAGGACAAAGTTTGCCTTTTTATTAACTGTTAGGTGGCATGTAGGAAGCTTGGGTTGGTACCTCTTCTTCCTCTTGACTTTGCAGAGAAACCACAGAGCTCTCTCTTTGTATTTTCAGTATAAACAATTCTCATACTGCAGGGCTTTTATAATTCCCCTTGCATACTTACTGCCAATATAACTATGGATAGTCTCTCTCTATATATTAAAAATATACAACATATAAACCCCACAGTTCAGATACCTGCCTGAGTCTGGAATTTCTCTTTGTGGATCTAGGGTTCAGTCTTATTTCCTCATTTGTGCAACAGCATTAGTAACACCTTTCTAGTTCACAGTATAACTGCAGAATCCCAGCATGGTGGGGTTGGAAGGTACCTCTGGAGATCATCTTGTCCAACCCCCCTGCTCCAGCAGGTCACCCAGAGCAGGGGGCCCAGGATCGTGTCCAGGCGCCTTTGGAATCTCTCCAGAGAAGGAGACTCCACAACCTCTCTGGGCAGCCTGGGACAGGCTCTGACACTCTCACAACAAACAAGTTTTTCCTCCTGTTTAGGTGGAATGTCCTGGATTCCAGCTGGTGCTCGTTGCTCCCTGTCCTGTCGCTGGGCACCACTGTCAAGAGTCTGGGCCTCATTCTCTTGCCCCCCACCCTTTAGCTATTGATCAACATTGATCAGATCCCCTCTCAGAGGATCCCCTTGCCCCCCACCCTTTAGCTATTGATCAACATTGATCAGATCCCCTCTCAGAGGATCCCCTTTCCAGTCCCCTCAGCATCTTCGCAGCCTCTGCTGGACCCTCTCCAGTAGTTCCTTGTCTCTGTTAGACTGGGGAGCCCAGAACTGGACAGAATGAAACTGAAGACAATGAATATGCTAAATATTATGAGAAATACAGATATTAGAGAAATTAGAGCAGACAATAAACCAGGGTTGGATTAGGATTCAGCAAAGCGCATGCAGACTCCCAATAACCAGCTTTCAACCATTATCTTACTCTTTCCTTTCCACCTACGAAACAGAAAAACTTATCATTTTCAGCAAGGGGGTTGAGATCAGGGAATCACAAAATGCTTAACCTTAAGAAGCCACCAGGTGCCTGGACTGGGCTGCAAAATGCCATAATAAAATGCTCTAGATCCTGTGTTAATTTCAGCAACAGCCTACCTATTTGGTTAGACTTGTAATCAACTCCTTGACTTCTTTAATGATCCAGACCCTTGCAGAAACAAACTGTTGAAATAGACAGTTGTGCAGAACTGGCATTTGAGAGGCAGGAAATGCAAGGAGACAGATGCGTGAGTATTAGTTCATGTTTAATTTGAAATTTCTAAACCCCACTTCCCCAACAACCTTGTCTTATTTAAGTTATCATGTACTGTGAGCAGACAGAATGTACCAAACGCACCAGGACCTACAAGCTTTACGTTAAGTACTTCTGGAAGGATAAGCACAGAGAGATGCACAGCTGAGATTACTCCAGTCCAGCTCCTCCAGACACTGGCAGAGGGCAAAAGTAATTTCTTACATAGTAGTAACAAGAGAACTGTATCATTTCATCTTGCTATTAGGTGGAGATCCCAACCACAACTCACCAAAAAACAGAACTATCAGTGAAATCAGATCTGATTCCTGAGTAGATATCACAAATGTAGCTATGAATAGTAAAGGCAACGATGTCAGTGTAGAGTTCTACTGTCCATGGTTTCTGAAACGCAAACCACAGAAGGTATACTATCTTCATGGCAAGCAGTTACTACTCCTGCAAAGCTCTTCCTCACTGCCAGATTTCAGCACAGCACAGCAGCTGTGATGCTGAATGTACTCCCAATATCATCTCAGAGTGAAGATGCTTCACGATCAGGTACAACCCAACATTACATCTGCTTCAGGTATGAAAACTGGAGTACGGTCCCCTCCAAACACAGCTAGCATTGAAGATATATTGAACATACAGTGCTATGAACGTGGTTGCATATTCTCTACCAAGTCAGTACATAGAATGACTATGTTAATTCTGTCCCTATGTTAATTATGTCCCTACACAGCATTTACTGTGCCAGTACTGTGCTGTGCATTTACTGTGCCTAGTAGGTACTGGCACACTGATTTTCTTCTGATATTACGGCATTCTGGTACAATTTTTTGGTAAGCCTTCATTAAATACCTACTTATCCTACTTCAGCATGAAAAGGGCAGCCTTTGCATGATTTGAAGACGATGGCAGTATAAGTTGTCAGATAAAAGAACAGCCCTGAAATGAGAATACATTTTTCACTATTTTCCGGCTTCATTTCTTTTTTAGGTAGGAAGAATAGGACCTAAACCTGTATAACTGGATAAAAAAAGTTATGTTGCTGATATGCAACAGGATGTTATTTTATTCCCACCCAGCAGCAACTCAATGGACCTGTTCACATGTAGATGAGTGAAGTCTAAATTCTATTCATCTTGCTGTGAATTCATTCAGTGTGCCTGGTAACGATTCTGAAAAGTCAAGAGAAATATATTAACAGCTGTAGAAACATTTGCAGATCATTTTTTCAATTATAGTTTTCGAACATGAACAAAAATGCCTTCTGTTACTTAGCATACACTTATGGAGAGTGTAAGTCTACTTCTTGTAGAGAGATCCTGAAGTATTATACACAAAATCCATTCAGAAATGGGAGAAAAACAGCCACAGCTGGGACAAAACACACAAGACCACTAAGGGGCCACACTACTTCCCCTGAACAGACCTGCCATTGCTTTTAACAAAGGTAGAATCAAGACTTCAAAAAATAAAAGGGGGGAAAAAAAAGAAAGAAAAAAGGAAGAAGGAAAAAAAAGAAAACAGAAAAAATACAAAAGGAATGGAAAAAGGAGAAGAAAGAGATGGAGGAGGAGGATGAAAAGGAGAAGAAGAAAAGCTTACACAATACTTTAGTTAGGCAAATCCTTAACCTCAGGGAAATTGCTAGAATTTTTTTGAAGGTGCAGTAACCATTTTAAAAATTGGAATTTTTTTGTATGTCAGGATTACTGCTCCTGACAAAAAATTGCTGGGCAAAAGTTTTTAGGAATGCCTTCCTAATTAACTTTCTTCCTTTCCTGTTCATTACAACCACCACTTTTTCATCACACTGAACTTGTAACCTCCCTTAGAAAGAACAGGGGATTGTTTTCTCTTGCAAGATTGTACAGAGAAATAAGAATTGTATGTTTTGTGTTAGCAGCTATTCATCATGCCTGGTATATGCACATAACTTTTAGGCTTAGACTCGGATTCAACTGTTAAAAAAACAAATCAGGAAAAAATAATTTAGACATTCATTCCATTGTTGAATCATAACAGATTTCCTGAAAAGTCTTTACTGAGGTAGAAAACTTTATCAAGCTTGATCCAGTCAAGGAGCAGATGAGGCAGAGCTTCAAGACAGCAGCACTGCTTCCCATTCTAGTCCAGCATCTCTCCAAACAGACCTGGGAGAATGCAGAGAACAGGCTGCTCAGGACTGTGCACCCAGGAAACACGGGCCCTGAGGAAACTCACAAAAAGGTTCATCTGTCATTTCTTAGAAGTTCACTGACCTGAAGGTGATTTTATGAAACAGTTTCAATTTCAGTCCATAGAGGTTCCCAACCATAAAACGATGTCAGAAGGTGTTCTTGCCCATGGTAGGGGGTTGGAACTAGATGATCTTTAAGGTCACTTCCAACCCAAATCATTCAATGATTCTAAGTCTAAATGATGAACCAACAAATGCCACTAGTTTCAACGCCCACCTTTTCCCAAGTTCTAGGCCCACGAATGCTGTTTTAAAGTATACCATTTCAGACAGAAATGATAGCTTAATGAAAGAGGAACAGATTTTGTTTAACATTTTCTAACACTAGACATCTTTAACCTTTAAAACACACAGGACTTTTACTCATCCGGATAAAATACTAACTTTATGTAGTATTTCTTGCCTTAGATTCCTTACTGCCCTTCAGCTACCTACAGTATTGTGGTAGCCATCCTTACACATTCTCAGACTGAGAAGTCTTCTCTCACCTTTGTGATCTTTGTTTTTAGCTGTGTTTAGTCAACACACATCCTTCCCTCCCTTTTGTTTCTTCATTTTTTTCTCTTGGCTAGCTCAGCAAACTTTCTCTGTACATTAACAAGTCCATATATCCAGTTTTCAGAAGACTCTCTTACCCCTTAAAAGAGCAATTCTCTGCATTTAGGCTGGATAAAAACAGTGGGCATGCAACCGTGCCATTGTTCTATTAAGGCCCTTTGGGTTTTGATAGTCTTCAATGGTCCTCAAATCTCCCGACTATGTAAGCCTGTTTTCTGTCTTCTGAAAGTGAGACATAAGGGGCAAGAATATGACAAAATAATAATAGTGGCTTGAACACACAGTCTTGGAGTGAACACACAGCCTGTTCACAGATTGATTCCCAGCACTACACCTCAGTACAGAAAAAGGATGATGCAGACAAAAACATTACTGTATTTTCTTCTACTCTTGCTTTATATACCTAAAAAAAGCCAAGCCAATTAATTCCAGACTTTTGAAAGCTGTTGTACTTGCTCTGAAGGTTACATGACAGGGCTCATTTATACTTCACTAAATTGCAAACCCCTCAGAAAATAACAGCTGAGTTTGAAACCCTCCCCAGAGGAGCTGGTTGGGGTTACAAGGGAATCAAACATCGCTCGCTGCAGGAGCATTACCAGAGTCAGGTTTTCACGTGAACTGTTTCTTTTAATAGTACAGAGAAGGCAGAGATTTTACATAGCTGGCAGAAAAACTAGAGAGAAGAGTAAAGGTGGCAAAAGTGTTAAGAGATCAGAATAAATTCCAAACTGCCATTCATTCATGGAGTACAAATGCAGCTGGCCTTGTATTGGGAAGACGATCAGGTGTTTATCTGTCTCAAATGTTATAAATCACACCTAAAAGAAGGTTTTCAACATGCCTCAGAAGCCACAGCAGCTGAATGGATCCCCAGCAGCTGTAGCACCCGGGTATACAAATCACAGGCTGCCCAGTGAGGCTGGGATTTGAAATTGAGCTGGGATAGTTCAGAAAAGAACAGCCCAGTCTGCTCTGAGCTCTATTAATCTGCATGAGGAGTGTGGGGGAAGAGGAGGGAGGGGACTACAAAAGAATGGAAGACTGAAAATAAAATTGAGATGGAGCGTTACAGAGTTTAACCCCAAAATGCTGGAATTGGGGGTTAATCCAAACCACACAGAGAGTAGGAGCTGCTTCTCCCTCTGTACTCCCTGCTAAGAAATTTAGGATTTTAACAATGTTACACCCTTCATAACAACAGGCTCTGGGTGCTTATTTTAAACCTTCATTCAGATCATTGGGCCCATTTAGTAAATGAGACAGGATCAACTGAGAGAGGCTTTGGATCATGTGAGTTCCAACACTTCTGTTACTATATCCTTTCAGGATGAAGAACTTCTGCTTGATGAAGTGTTTTCTTCCACTTGACACCACTGAGGGCATTAATGAAGTGGGACACTAGGGAGTTAAATGAACGTTTTTCACTTTCAAAAGTTATCCTGATTAATATTAATCAGGACACAGAAAGTATAATAGCTAATGTTAAATAATGTAGAATAACACAATATTTATAGTCATTTATTTGATTGACCATGAGGCAAAGAAACAGCGGGAAAATACCTCTTTATATATGCCCAGTTAATGTGAATTATGGCAGATTTTAGTTACTCCTCTGTTCCAAACATGGGCTGCCTCAGCCTGCTGAGCCTGATCAGGAGGGCTGGGCCTGAGCAAGCTCCTATTTATCTAAAATTTTTATAATGAAAGGGTTTTAAAGCCTCTATTCACAAGAACAATGCTATTAAGTTTAATTATACAAACAAACACCAGATTATTTTAAAATTCAAAATTTAAATAAATAGTTAAAACATGCTGCAAAAAACGTATTCTGAACTTCATTTGGTTTCACAGGTTAGAAAAAAAATTAGGGTGTTTTATTTTTTGTCCTGATTTAAAGTAAGGAATTTTGTCAAAATTTTGAAAATTGTTCTAAAATGGAAGAAAAATATTCTTTAAATGCATCTTGTTTGCCTGGAATTCTTACAAGCATCTGATTAAATTCCTACACAGCTTCTTAATTATCATTAAATTTCATTCTCTTAATGGCCATTTGTTTACGTAATGCATTAAACTGAATTTTATCTCCCTTTTTACCAACACTTGTTTTATTGCATCCTGTGTCGCACCTCATCCAAAATACTTCTAAAGACTGAAAACACATAAGAATTTATTAAAGGGTTGACCGAAGCTTGCCATTTTCAGTTGCAAGACTAACTTCTCACTTGAAGCTTGTCTACTTAGATGGTGGGTCCATGGTCCACTTAAGATGACCACAACTCTACCAACAGCTAGGAGACCTTCCAGTTGGTTACGGTGCAAGGATCTGATAAACAGCTTTTACTCCAGGCCACTCTCACTCCTTACCTGACCCTACCAGAGCGTCTTGGAGACATTTCTAAGTCAAACCAACTGCTGGCTCCCAGATTACAGAACCCTGAGAAATCACTGCCTGAGGTGGATCCAGACAGCGTATATCATATTTCTTCTGTGAAATAACAATAATCTGCTGTTATGTTATTACCAGCACTTCTCAGTTGCCAGGCATGGGCTTTATCAAGAGCTTTATATTTCCTACCCGCCTATTATATGGCCTTGTCCCTTGGAGGAGGAATTCTCAGGGAAAACTCAGTTCTGATACACAAGATTGAGAACTATGAACATCAAGACTCAATTAAAAAGCACAAGACTTTGCACGTTCAAGCAGCTGTTACTGTTTGCATATGTAAATCCTAAATAAGAGCCCCAAAAGCACAATTAGTACCTGCTTCATCTACTGGGATGAATGGGTCCTGGGAACCCAAGTGAAGAGACGAAGATGTTCTGAAGGTGCTAAAGCATCTCTGAAGCTTTACAGTTTTTCACCTGTCTTTGATTATGGTGCTTGAAAGTAATATCAAAGTTCTTCTGTTCAAACCTTTACACCGGGGCTCACACAATTATCATTTTAATTTGCACAGATAATCAGAGATGATTGTAATATCCTATATAAAAATGAAAGCAAGGAATTCCTTTAATACAATTTCCTAGAATTCCTTCTGATCTTAAATATAAAGAGAAATTGAAACCTAAATATATGAGTAGGATACACCAACAAACCAGTTAGGAGAACTTAATTCCAATGCAATTTGCTATTGTATTGTCTCCTTCTGGGTTTTAGTTCTAGTCATTCAAAAACTTAATTTTGCAACTGCAGATGAGAAAGAAGAGGAGAAAAAAAACCCCTCCCTGGCCTCAGCAAATGACAAGGAAAGCTTTGAAGTTTATGAATAACACAAATAAAAGTGCAAATTAGAGGCTTACTAGACTTCTTTCGACACCCTGCAGACATACTGGAGCACAGATATCACTGTGTTCCTACTTCTTATGCCAGGAATCACAGAATATAGAATCATTTAGACATATTTATATAACCCCTTCCACAGGCTTATTTCAAGCTTCACCTTAAAAGCATTTAGATTTTGGACTCCGCTCTACTGAGAAATCATTTTAGAACCCCACTTTGCATCTTCTTGCAGATCTTCAAATTTACTCTCAATTTATGTAATTTATATGACTTTAATATTATCCTTTAATGAAAGTATTTCACACCCCCC
>VYZX01019901.1:673679-770089 GCA_013401335.1 Brachypteracias leptosomus | reverse complement strand
GAGTCTCCTTCTCTGGAGACGTTTAAAAAACGTCTGGACGCGTTCCTGTGTGACCTGATCTAGGTGATCCTGCTCTAGCAGGGGAGTTGGACTAGATGATCTTTCAAGGTCCCTTCCAACCCCTAACATTCTGTGATTCTGTGATAACACTGTTGGTATTCTCTAACCAACCAACAGCTTCAGATTCCCTCCTTCTCCCACCATATCCTTCTGAGAAGTCATTGAGTCATAGAGAGTTTTGGGTTGCAAGGGACTTTCAAAGGTCTAGTCCAATAGGTTATACCTAAGTAAGCTATATACAGGTTATAAGTCTCCAGGTTATAACTAAGTGCCCTAGTAGGGGTCCTTTATGCCAGACTTTACTGTTGGATTTCCATCTAGACGGGTTATTCAGAACATGATGACCCCCTGGTTTTCCCTGGAGAATGCTACAGTCAATCTGCGCCTAACAACAGCTCTCACTCTCCAACAGTTCCTTTCCAAAGTGTTATTGGGATTAATGACCTTCTTCAATGAAAAAAGACCTTTTAGAAGCAATCAGCTCTACAAACTATTTAACAAAATACATTCAGAATGGCTGTGAACTAATCAATCAAAGTGCACAGAAAAATGACATGCTACATGATTTTGACATAGATGACGTGGCTTCATGAACAAACTAAGTCAATAGGCTTAATCCAGAAGATGAAAGTAGGGGCTGGCTGCTCTTCAGTCCAAACAAGGATTCTATTAGAGCAAGGGGCAACGGGCACCAATTGGAACCCAGGAGGTTCCACCCGAACAGGACAAGAAACTCCTTTGCTGTGAGGGTGGCAGAGCCTGGCCCAGGCTGCCCAGAGAGGTTGTGGATTCTCGTCCTCTGGAGAGATTCCAAAGGTGCCTGGACATGATCCTGGGCACTCTGCTCTGGGTGATCTTCTGGAGCAGTGGGGTTGGACCAGATGATCTCCAGAGATCCCTTCCAACCACATCCATGCTGGGGTTCTGGGATTCTGCAGGACATTTATTAAAGAATCACTGGAAGTTCTTCATTCAGAATTACATATGGATAAGAATCAAATTTCCACAACTGTTACACATGTGATGTGATGTGAAAAACCTACAGTTATTTTATATCAGTGCAGCTCACATCCTCTCCTTACAAATCAAGTTCGTAATATGTAATTTTTTATTATTCTCCAGAGTCTTACCCACTAGGTATGATGTTAGCATCAAAGTGGGGTGCTGAACATGTGCCAAGGAAGGCAGCAAAAGAAGTACTTCATCATTCAGCACTTCAGCCTTCTATGATGATTGCATTGGCACCTTTCCCAATGTACAAGCGAGCTTAATTTGCAGCAGTGCTATACAGGTGTGCTGTGTGGACCTTGAATGCCAATGGAAAACATTCTGGATAATGTTCCACATGGTATATGGAAATTAGTGAAGTTCATGCACTCGGCTGCTTCTAAATCTGAAAATGTCACAGAATCTGCACAAGGAGTTGAGTGGTTCTGGAAAATGAATGATTGTCACACGTGGACATAAGGCATTCCGAGTGAGTTAGGGACCTCAGGCATAGGAGATGTTTCAATTTGCAGCAAACCTGGAGCTTTTCTTTTCAAAGTCATCTAACGCCTGATGCTCAAGAGAAGAACACAGTATAACTATAAATGCAGGACCCTTCTCCCTTCCCTTACTTAATTATTTCAACATACTAATCACTGGAATATCAAGTCCTGTGGCCAATGACTTAACTCTGACTTAACTCTCACTTGCTTGTATGACCTGTTTTAGCTTTGCCCTCTCTTCTTTCAGAGCCTAAGGTAAGTGAAAATTAGCACTTCAAAAGCTGTAATACAATTACACAGCTGTAATCACTCTCATTTTACAGCATCCAGACTTTTCTTTATATCCCTCTGCCCCCATCACATTCTTTGCCTACTAGACCGCCTCACTCCTCTCTATCTCGTTATCACCCATGTTACAAGATATGTGACGAGGCAGGAAATACTGTAACACTTAACATATGTATGGGACCAAACTTTCCATCCCAGCATCCCAGCTCAGACCATCCCAAAGTTAGTAAGAGTTATTAACAGGACCGCTGATGTAGTAACAGGAAATTTGCAACACACTAGAAAGTGATGTAAAACTAAATCTTGTGAGCTTCTATAATTAAATGCACTGCATCCCAGATCAACAACTTTCCTCTTGTTTCAGTCTCCAGTTGTCCCATCAACACACCCCCTCTGCCCACACCAGATAGTTCTGCTGTGCACGTTCCTTCCAAGTTGCCACACCAGCAGTTTTGTGGAAAAGATCATCTCCACAGTATTTAATGGTCTGCAGCATCTGAGAAATCCCTCTTGGCAGTAAGCTGTGTGAAAGCCAACCTCACCTGGAATGGTTCCAGGGATGGGGCAGCGACCATCTCTCTGGGCAACTTGGCACAGGCTCTCACCCTCATTACCAAAAACTTCTAAGTCTAAATCTCCCTCTTTTAATTTAGAACCATCACCCCTTGTCCTGTCCCAACAGGCTCTGCTCAAAAGTCTGTCCCCATCTTTCTGACAGGTCCCTTGAAGTTCTGAAAGGCCACAAGAAGGTCTCCCTGGAGCCTTCTCTTCTCCAGGCTGAACAGGCTGGCTCTCTCAGCCTGGCCTCCCAGCAGAGGGATTCCAGCCCTTCCATCATTGCTGTGGCCTCCTCTGGCCCCCTGCAACAGGTCCATGCCTGTCTTGTCCCAGACTACAGTCATATCTCCAGAAATGGAAGACCAGTGGAGTAGCTCATTTCACCACCCAGTTCCCACAGCAAGGCTTTTCACTAGCAACTCCCAAGACCACAACTACAAGCACAGCAGAGGCACATCCCTCCTGTCATTCTCTTCATCCAAAACAAAACTCACTCCTGAAAGATGAATCAGCCTGAACAGCAGATAACGGATGTGATGCTCGAGCTGCCTTATGGCCTGTCAAGATCCAGCCTGATGGAACAGACTTAGCATTTCACAAGCACATCTTTAAATATTTCACCAACGACGGGAAAAAAAAAAACAAACCCACCATAAATTGTGGGGGGTTTTGTTGCTTGGGTTTTTCTTCTTCTTCTGTGTGGAGGAACCAGCATTTTCACAAAAGAAGCCAGCAGGAAAAGGACGGCACTAAAATATGTGTATTTAAAAGCAAGGAAATGATAGGTTATCAGCCTGGATATGCCATGCTCCATCTGATCATCGCTAGATGTGAGCAATGAAAACAGAGTTAATGTTCCGTAGTGAAAACAGAAGTGACAGTAATGCCCAGGAATGGACTTTTACACAAAGAACTCCCTGGAAAAGCTCAAATGTCAAGTGTAACACAAGTTTACATTACTTCAGGTTTTTGACTTTTGCCCTGTGCTGCTTTTTTTCCAATCCATACAAACATCCACAGTAACACAATTTACAGGCTGCTTTTTCACACAGCCCTTCACTTTTAGTGACCATCTGCCCAGTGAACCAGCAGGATCCCCGGCATGCGTGAAAACTCCTGGAAGTTGGAGAAAATCATTGTTCTTCTGGCACCTTCCCAGGCAGCATGTGCCTCGAGGATGGACAGATCATGGCATGGGCAAAATTCAATTGGACCTGACATTTGTCAACGCAACTTGCCTGAACTAGAACGGGGGGAAGTTCCAAAATAGGGTTTTTTTAGCCTTTGCCTACTGGAAGGGAATTGGTATTTAAGGCTTCAGAGGATCCCTGCAGCAAAGATCTTCCTCAGTTTCCCCAAATGTAGGCACTACCTAGCCCCTCCCATCCACCCTTTTTGGTTTTTTTTACCAAACACCTCAACATCCTTTAAAAATCTGGGAATTGTCAACACCGTGGTGGAGCATGACACAGAAAAATAGAGCAGAATTTGATCCTTTGCCTATAAATTCCAATGACCTATTAGAAATCACGGGCCAGACTGTCAGAGATACTAAGCCTGTCTTTTCCATCTGCTTTATCTAGAGACGTGTTTGCCCTGTCAGCTCTCCTGGAAATCAAAACCCAACAACTTTACATGATACTGATGGCCAAATTCTCAGCCTTCAGAGGAGCTACAATGATTTGTATCAGCCGAGACTATGCCTCTCATGCTGTGCTTCTGGGTACTACAGCCTCTCTGCTTACACTAAAGCAGTCATAAGATAAATATGAAAGACAGAGATAAGATAGGTAAATGACATGAATTAGACAAATAAAACCCAAAAATGTTATTTCCAAGCTCTGTCTTGATGCAAGACTTTATGAAGTTGGTAAAAAATAAAGTAAAGCAAACCCAGGGCCTTGAGGAGATCAGAGGCAGCTCCCTTCCCTGTTCCCAGATGTAATGGCACTCCATTGTGCTGTTGACATTGACACTTGGACATCACAGAATCACAGAACTGCCCAGGTTGGAAAAGACCTTTAAGAACGTCGTGTCCAACCATAAACTCCACCAAAGTCATCGGACTCAGGCTGCCCATCTGCAGGGGAATGAGATTGGGACCCTCTGCCTTGTTCCACTCCAATCCTTGCCACTCTGATGTGCATGGTTTATGTCCTGTCAAGATCACAAGGGCTGACCACCATGGTAAAATGAACTCCTGCAAAGTTCAGTGCTGGAATTTGCTGCTCCCTGTCACATAGACTCCTTTCCACCCTCTCCTGAAGCTAGTGCTGCTGCTTTCTTCATCTGCTGGTGGCTCCTTATTACTTCCAGGTCTCCAAATGCAGCCAACCTGGCTGGACACAAGCTGACTGCACAACATCCAAACCCTTTGCACTGACGTCCCCATTCCTTGATCTAGACACACAGGCACACAGACTGACAGGGAACTGCCTCAGCTAAACCACCTACACTGCATCACTGAATTTATTACTGCAGTTCGAGATACTGAAATGCCAGATTCCGAAGGTCACTGTTCATGTAAATCATTGTACCATTCAGGCAATTTACCTGAGAAGAATGTTCTCCTGTCTCACAGGCTTGATTAGACATTAGCCTTTCGAGTTACACGGGTTATTGGTACTTAGTAGCTTTACTTTTTGGCCTGCGAACATTTGTCTCGGAACAATACAATGTGATGTGGAAACAATGAAGATTGTCCACTAGATATCTACAGAGGTTACATCTGGTAACAAGGTGACATGATTGAATGATTGCAAGAGATATTAGGACATGGAATTTTGATGCAATGGACTTTAATCTCAAACTGACAGTTTGGGAAGTTCTCCAGAGTACCATAGGGATGCTGTTCTGTGCACATGGCCATCTACAAAAGTCATTCTTCCATTTGTAAGGATTTTACAATGCCCCCCAAAATACGGCATTGAAACCTGGAAATACCAAGTTTCAGTTGTGCAGGTTGGAATTCTTAATCCCAGTTTAGATTTATTGCTTCTGGAAATGAGACAGAGGCAGACACAAACTCCTGTCAAAGCTGTGTCAGGAAAAGTTCTTTCTCCCAGAATACAAGTGTGCTTGTGTACTGGTGTAAGATCTGTTTTCATTCCTCAGACCTTCACTTACTCCACCAGACTAGTTCTGTGGAGCACTGAGGAGCTGTGTGTGGCAATGACACATGGAGCTCCTTTGCACAAAGAATGTTTTTATGCTAGGTGTCTGTATTTCAGTAAACAAGAAAGAGGATGTAGAGCTTCATGTTTGCCCTCACTTTCTAGTCCTTATCAGCAGAATAAATCTCACTTTACCAAGTCTGTAGTACTCCTTCCCCTTAAGTGAAAAGAAAGAGCACATAAAATGAGAAGAATTCCATGTCCAACTAACCAACTCCAAATTCTCCATCTTTTCTATGCCAGATCTCTTTCTGTCTCTCATCCATGAGTGAAAGAGAATCCTCAACATTCAGGAGCAGCCCTTGCCTCACCTTGCTGACAGACATCCACCCTCTAAGGTGCCCAGCTCCTCTAGAAATGGCTGATGGATGTCAAAGATTTGAGCTTACTCTGGACACCAGCTTCTAAAATTATCTTCAAACAGCATGAGTAATTGGTGGCTAGACAGCACAATCCTTTCACTTTTCCACTGCGCAGGTCCTACCCCTGCTCTCATCCACCAGCACAATCCCTCCATCACTTAGTTAACACCTAGCTTCTGGCCATGTCCAACCTCTCTTTATTTTCCCATTTAATCAGATTTTGCTCCCCTACAGTGCCTGCTGATATTCAGAAGTATTTAACTTGGCTGCATCAGCTCAGCTAATTTCCACTGGGTACCACCTCTCTAATTTACCTCACAGCCATCAAATGAAATCACAGAATGATCAGGGTTGGAAATGACTCTTTTAACTACACAAACAATAACAAAGCAAATAAAACCCACAAGCATTAAAGTGTATTTTCAGTCCAGTTCCTTCAGCGTCCTAAAAGCAGAAAGATGTTTTTTTCAGGCGCTATATGAAATTATAAAAAACCACGTGTTAAAGGGTTTAACAATTTTCTTTCCATGTTAAAGACTTGAGAAATTCAATTCATCTCAGCAATGATTTAACCCTTTTTAGGGGTGCAATGCCAGTGATTTTAACCAGGTGGATCTCCAGGCTTGAGACAATGCCTGTTCTCAGCAAGGATACACACAGAGCCATGTGAGTCTTACAGTTGGGCTCTGGTGCTGCTTCGGCTGATGATTCATTTATTCTGTAGGTAGAAATAAGTATAGCTAATGAGATCACAGAAACCTTCTGACAGCTTTGATGTGAACACACTCCCTATATTAAGAGCAGTGTGTGGAGGAGTAAAGGGGGGGGGTGGGATGTTCTCACTTGTAATTTGAAATAAGTTTGGTGGATCTCAGCTCACTGCAAAGCAGACTGATGTTCAGAAAAATCACTGTCAACAGTCAGACTAAAACTGGCGCCGTTCTTGGCAATAGTGGCAAAAATTGATCATTAAATAGGCACAGTAAGATCAGAACAGGCCTGCAACACATTTGCTGAAGGGAAAATGTCCTGGGAAACTTAATATAACTTGATGTCAAGCCCACCTGTGCAAAGAAACCATGGTCAACCCAGCTTATCTGATTAGATTTACATTTAAAATGTAAGGAGTAAATTTAATTCACATTTTTAATTACAACCATTTTTAAGTACAACTAAATTTCGGTTCTGAAATGCATGAAGTAACTTTTCAGATGGCTTAAATCTGTGCTGCTCCATTGACTTTAGGAACTCTATGCTAATTTTCACAACTTCTCATGAAATCTGTAGTTAGCTACCACCTTAACTTTTTATGTGTTCCTGCATGGCTGTAGGTGGTTGTCCCTCAGAGCAGGCAATAGGAAGGACTCCACTGAGATGGAAGTGGGTACAGAATTTTGCATGGGTCACTTGTGGTAGGATTCGTTCCACCTGACTTTAGCTATCAAAGCAGCAGACAGTTGGTCTGAACTGCATACCCAGGCAGCCTTAACTCTGACCTACCCTTCTATCTTCCTACAGAGCAGCACTGGAGAAAGGGGAAAAATTACTTTTTCTTGTGTGCAGAACCCACGAGTTTCTAAGCATCATACAGTTTTCTTTATCTGTACACAGGAACAGTAAGTCAAAACCACTTTACATCAGCAGCTTGAAGGTGGAAGACACCTTCGAAGCTCTGGAATGACAGAAATGGGAATAGGACTGAAGACACCTTGGGCAAATTAAACAGCCAGACTGATCAACCCCAGACAAGATACTACTACACTTGTCTCCTCCTTCCTTACATTTGGATCCACTTTGACAGGATGACATCTAAAAGCCATTGCCACAGTCTGCACCAAGGCAAAACTGTTCTGTTCCCTTCCTCTTGTGCTTTGTTTTTTCCTTTAGAAAACCTTCATTCCCTATTATTCTAAATCTAAGAAGAGATTTAGACAAGCTATGAGGAAGAAATTTTTGATGCTGAGTGTGGTGAGAGCCTGGCCCAGGTTGCCCAGAGAGGTGGTTGATGCCCCATCCCTGGAACCATTGCAGGTGAGGTTGGCCGAGGCTCTGAGCAACCTGCTCTAGTTTGCAGATGTTCCTGCTCCCTGCAGGGGATTGGACTCGATGACCTTCCAACCTAAAACCCTTCCAACCCAAACCATTCTATGATTCTATGATACCCGCTTGTAACTCTGAAAGGAGCACTAATGTTAAAAACTGCTTCATGTGCCCACAGCTCCCCAGTCATCACACTCCATTTTGCAGTCAGTCCTTACTTCCTTGGATCACCAGAAGCTAAAAGGTTGAAGGCATTCCAATTCAATGAGAGGGCAGATCCTCAAAGCATCAAAAAGACAATATATAAAGAATACTGACTTTGTTCCACCTAGAGAATTGCCAGATGCTTGCTTGCCTAATCTGTCCAAGCAGTTCCTGAAGTGAAACTCTGCTGGAAGGAAATCCACCACTACATCAACAAAATCCCTTTCAACAGCAGAACATGCCTCCAAGCAAATCTTAATTCTTCATGTTTCCTACTTCTCCCAGGTTACTCAACCTGACTGTGCTTTAACCAGTCCCAAAAACCTCTCAGTGAGATAAGCTATGAGTAGTCAAATAATTATCTCCTTGTCCTGCCTGCATCCGAAGCCTCTCATGGATTAATGAGGCTGAGCAGCAGAGGACGAGGAATTCTGTGCAAATCATCAGACCTGGTTGGACTGGGCACAACCTGAACACAGTGCTGCTAATAAGGGTCATCCCCTAAAAACCAACAGAATACACAAGTCTACTGATTCTCTGAGCAATCTGTGCATCTTCCAACAAATAGGCCATTTAGTGCTGTGTGTCATTTTGTCTCAAATCACATTTTCAAAACCATCAAAGCATTTACTCCGAGCCTAATAATAATTTTTCTCCTTATAAACTAAAAACAAGTTTTAACCATCAGAACTTAGTAGGCTCTAGGGACAGACAGTCCCACAAATTGTCTCCTAGTGTAAAAAACATAGTATTTTAAACAGCAGAAGAACAAACAAACAAAAAACATCCCTCTCAAATCACAAGGAAAAAAGATAATTAACAAAATGTTCACAAGCCAGAGTTAATTCTTCTAAAGATGCATTTAGAACCAATACCATAAGATTTTATTCATGGAAAAGAGTTTCACAGACTCTGCCTGACCTGGGGAAGTACCTGTGCTTCAAGAATAGAATAGAACAGAACAGAACAGAAGGAACCAGAGTAATAGTAGTATTATAGTACAGCAACATTATTTTGATAGTAGAAGGACAGAGAAAATTATATTCTTAGGGTTTCTCAAGGAATCTAGTGACAGATTGATGAGACATAAAAAGTGTAGTGGATTAAAATCTTATGTCTGGAGACAAGATAAATAGATCAGTGGATAGTAAAATATTTCTATACAGTTAGAGATCAGTATTTTTACAGACATACAGAAGTCACTGCATTTAATCCAGTAATTTCTTATTTTGTTATTCAATTTGCTGTTGTCACCAACACCATTTTCATAAAAATGGAATTGCTTTTCCTAATTCTTTATATGAAATTGAAAGGAAAATCTAGAAGGAAAAAGGTGAGCTTCTGGTTACTGGAGAGTTACATCAACTATTTGTTACCACAGAACATTATTAAACATATGATCACTTAAAATACACATTTCCAGAAATATATTTTCTTTATCCATAGCACTATCCATATATGAAAATATAGAAACTGAACTAAAATTCTTAGAGCCTTAGCTTCTCAGAATCACAGAATCCCAGCATGGTGGGGTTGGAAGGGACATTCTGAAGATCACCTGGTCCAACCCTCCTGCTCCAGCAGGTCACCCAGAGCAGGGGGCCCAGGATCATGTCCAGGCGCCTTTGGAATCTCTCCAGAGAAGGAGACTCCACAACCTCTCTGGGCAGCCTGGGACAGGCTCTGACACCCTCACACCAAAAAAGTTTCTCCTCCTGCTCAGATAGAACCTTCTGGGTTCCAGTTGGTGTCCGTTGCCCCTTGTCCTGTCACTGGGCACCACTGACAAGAGTCTGTCCACATCCTCTTGCCCCAGGCCCTTTAGCTATTGATCAGCAGTGACCAGATCCCCTCTGTGTCTTCTCTTCTCTAGCTCAACAGCCCCACGGCTCTCAGCCTTTCCTTGGCACAGAGATGCTCCAGTCCCCTCAGCATCTTTGTAGCCTCTGCTGGACTCTCTCCAGTAGCCCCTTGTCTCTCTTGAACTGGGCAGCCCAGAACTGGACCCAATACTCCAGATGTGGCTTCAGTAGGGCAGAGCAGAAGGGGAGGAGAACCTTCTGCTGCTTCCTGTTCTAAATATAATCCATTAATCTAAATCTAAACTAGGCAGAACTTCTTTCTCTACTTCACTCACAGGCCTTTATATTCCCCAGTCCAGACTGAACCCTTTGTTACAATTAAAGAAATACACAAGCCTACTGAGGTTTTACTGACCCAACAGGCTCAAAAAAAAATCCCTGATGATTTCTTGGCATTTGCTATCACTTGTGACCTTTATTTTCTACGAAGGATTATTGTTACTTCCTTGCACTGTACATTTCCCTCCAGGACATGGCCAGCCATATGTCAGCTTTGCTCAGGGGCTTCTCCTATACAGCTCCAACAATTCTTCACGTGGTGTTCACTGAATATTACATACCGTTTATTCCTGTAGTAATTCCTAATTTTTAAAAATTGACTGCAGAGTTCTAACACACAGCTAAGCACACACTAACTTACATAAAATACAGAGACTTGCTGGTATTACTCATTTCAGAGCGCTTAATTTTCATTAAGTCACACATATAAAGCCATATGTGCATCAAGACAGTAAAGTTAATATTTTTAAAGATCTTTCTATACTTGCAACTCATCATTTTATTACATACCGTTCTGTGTGATGTCCCTGTGATTATGCACTTAACCACAAACCTTTGATCTTCACTCCTCCCTTGCACTCCACTCATTAATTCATCTCCACAGTTTCTACGTCTGTCTCATAAGCCACTGCTGAGCTTCAGATTCTTTATTTTATTTCAATAATCCTCATCCTCTGCCCCATAATGTGGGAAATACTCACTCCTGAATCTCTAAGTTTTGATATCCTATCATTTGGAGTTGGAAATATGATGCTTTATAGAAAAAAAAAAAAAAAAAAAAAAANNNNAAAAAAAAAAAAAAAAAAGAATTAAAAAGGTATCATATCTATGTTGAAGCACAACTTTTTGGTTGCTTTTTTGAAAGTGTGGTGAAGGGTGAAGAGAAACTGTCATTTGAGGTGTTGGCTTAGACAGTAAGACAACATAGTCCACATCTGGAGTTGGCAGACCTGTCCCTAAACTTCCTGTGCCTCAGGGAAGGTGCAACACTCGCAGGTTTGGCTGAACATTTCAAAGACACTGTGGGAAAGGAGAGAAATGGTTCTCAGGTATTTCAACTGGAATTGGACTCAAATATTTACTGGTGAAAACTTACTCAGAACACGCATTTAAAAAAAGAATCAGAGTTATAGAGAAAATAAGATGGATGAGAAACACTGATACTTACAAAACATCTGCCAATCTATTTTCCTCCAAAATAATTTTAGTACTTACAGACACCTTTTAATCCAACATATTTTTACTTGTTGAGAGGCATCTCTATCACCTTCTCGACACAATTCTCACAGCCACCTTTTTCACTTAAAAGTGATATGAAATTCAAAATTCAAATACCCTGGAAGACTATCAGAATTCCTCTTACATTTCAATTCATTATAGGCCAAATTTTTTGCGAGATTTTCAAACCATATTAAGCAACACGGATTCAGTGGCAAATGACACCTCTGGAAAGGAACAAAACCCACAGGGAAAAGTTTAAACCATGGCTATCTGATGTCCTGTGGACCAAGGTAAAATATGATGATTCTGGTAATACTTTTACTAGTTGCCAGCATTTATATTCTCTGCTAAGCTACCTTGACCTGTTGACAGCAGGGCAGCCCCTCGAGGTCTCCCTCTGAGCACTTCCAGCCAGTCCTCTTCAGTGTTCTGGACTAACAACTGTTCCTCTTGAATGTCACATAAGGTCACATCCAAACTCCTTAATCCAAAAGGCTTTCAGAGATTTTTCAATAGATTTACTCTAGCTCTTTGCTTTTGACATTTGGATTTCTTTCACCCTCCCTCATTAGTCTCCCAGTAATTAGACTCTTCCAGCTTCTAAGTCTGAGAAGCTAAGAGTACCAGTAGGCTAATATTGACTTTTTTAACACTTCTTGTCTAAGAATAGAAGCCACCGCTAAAACAGTCTTTTAAATTTCATTGGTCAATTAGAAAACCTTTTGCAGAAAGGACAGCTTTCCAAGGTCAGGATTTATGGATTTACGATTGCAAGGTCATCCTTTCAAAGACTTCAAACATCAGCCTTTAAAGCATAATACATTCATGATCAATCTGATCTTCTGGGGCATGTTAAAGCCTAAATACCCACAATTTTTTTTCATTATTTTACTGTGGTGGATTTGAAGGATTCTATTACCTGAATTACAAAGTCACTAAGTATTGAGCTGGTGTTTTGTACTTAAAGCCTGTAGAAGCTGTGATNGGAACATAGGAGTTTCCACATAAATATGAGAAAAAACTTCTTCACAGTGAGGGTGACAGACACTGGAACAGGCTGCCCAGGGAGGTTGTGGAGTCTCCTTCTCTGGAGACGTTTAAAAACCACCTGGATACGTTCCTGTGTGACCTGATCTGGGTGATCCTGCTCTGGTGGGAGGGTTGGACTAGATGATCTTTTGAAATCCCTTCCAATTCCTAACATTCTGTGATTTCTGCCTTGATTCTCATCCTGCTCCTTAGAGAAAGCTCCAAGGAAATGTTCCTGATGCAGATGACAGTTTGACAGGACACAGGTTCAGCAGGTTCCATTCCTTACCCAAGCTAAGTGGGAAATTTTGAAAATAAATGCTATTGCCATATCACCTGTTCCTGGTTCACAACAGGTGTGGTCAGGAATGTCTGCCTTCTCTCAAAAGAGATTAGTTATTCAGACTTTGAGATGCTATGAGGAATCTGACTTACAAAGAGTAAAATGCCTAAGGCATAACTAGTTATCTTCTTAGGTGATGGAAGAGAAAGATAGAGTTCAGCCTAAGGGCTCTCTGAGACATGTTTGAAAAGATTTGCTCCATTGAAAACCCATTTTAGATGGGCCAGCTCTTTCAGAAGGGAGCTGCATTTCACAGAAGTCCCTTCCTGTCCCGAAGATAAGAAACTTTTCAAGTTTTCAACCTTCCTTTCCCTCAAGTTACCCCAGCTGAAAAAAAAATAAAGTTACTTTTTGTTGTTAAAGGCTTTTATGAAGTGATGCAGTTAAAAATCCTTACTACTGAAGTACCAGTAATGCACCTGAACATTTTCTTTTGCATTAAAAACTCTCTATGTTCCAATTTTTATTTCCAGTGAAACAAAAACTTGTTTAAGCACTATGACAATATTTAAAATTAGGCCACTCATGAAAAAAATGCCAACACCATAACAAGTGTCTTCATTGCACACTACTTTAAATGCTACAGTTTGGTCCAATTTATGTCCGATATTGGTTAACAAGGTTTTGCTGATCCCGAAAAACTGGTAAACCCACCATTTGAGTTGAAGGGACAACAAAAAGGTCAACTGCTGTAATACATCCCTGTATCATCATGACAAGCTGTAGTGGGTACAGCAGCACTGCCAAGTCACCACTAACCCATGTCCCTCAGCACCACATCTCCACGGCTTGGAAACCCCTCCAGGGATGGGAACTCCACCAGTGCCCTGGGCAGCCTGGGCCAGCCCTTCACAACCCTTGCCACGAAGAAATTCTTCCTAATGTCCACCCTGAACCTCCCCTCCTGGAACTTGAGGCCGTTTCCTCCTGAGGAAGCCACCCCTGTAGCCTCCTCCCGCTACCAAAACCTTGCCACACAACCCTATATGCAAGCCTGGGAAGTTCTGATTTTACTGAGAAGATAACAGCACAGGTAGTTAGATGGTATAAACACCATATCTGGTATTTCTGCTTCCTCAAGCAATGTGAAAAACATACATTTCAACCAGACATTTATGGAATGTTAATGTTAATTCGTACGCAACAATTTCCTTCTGCAGCATAAGAAAGCAATCCTAAAACGTACGTTTAAAAATATTTCTGTAATGAAGACTGTCTGCTGACAGTCTGCTGGGTACTGTCTGTACCCTGACATACAATTTGAGGGATTTTATATATTAGCCAAAAAAGTTCCTGATACGACCTGTCAGTAAATCACATACAAAAAAAACCCTTGAAGCTGCAAGACATATATAAATAAACGAGCAGAATTCCACCCAGCAGGTGGTTCACAGATTGAAGATGGGAATTCTCAAAGACAAGTGGCAGCAATAGAATCAATACTTACAGTACAAAGTTAGTTTTAACTCTCTTTTCCTAAGGGAAAGAGAAAGACAGACTAAATATCGAAGCAGACAAGTCTACATCCATCATGTTTTCACATTTATTAGATTTCAAAATTCATTTAGAGTTTCTAGCCTTCTTCAATTTGCCTCTAAATTAATACTAACCAATGAAAATGTATTCAAATTTAGCTCATCACTATCTTTGAAAGTTCTCCAATTGCATCAACACACCAAAAACTTTCATAAACCACCTCTCAACAGTCTCCAAAACATACCATTCATCATTGCCCATTAATTTCTAATAGTGTTATCACAGAATATAGAAACATTCTACTCTAAGGGATACCAAAAACTGCTCTTCAGTAAAATCATTTTCTACACATTTGAGAAGTGTCAAAAAGAAAACAGATTATTCTTTAGAAGAAAATAATGCTCTTCCTTGATTTATACAGATTGCTTTTTCTTTGAGGGGAAAATAGAAAATTGAAAAAACCCTGATCTTTTAATACCATTATTTCTATTTTTGTCTGCTTTTTATCTGGAAAGCTTTTGCTAAAGACCTGGATGGTTGTGGAACTCACACCTCAAAATAAATCTCACTTAGTAGCGAGAAAGCTCTAGTACAAGGAGGAATGTAATTAGAACTGATTCTTCACCACCAAAAGGTTTCAAAATCCATTTCATTATGTGTAAAAACGAAATGTCAAATGCCCATCCCAGCACTGGCAGCCACCAGAATTCACTTTTCACAACCATGACCATATGAAGATGCAAAGAATTGAAAAATCAGACCCATGATACTGAAAAATCTTCTGTACCCTAAATTTCTCTTGTGATTCAATCTTTCTCAGTACAAATACAAAATAAAAGACTGTGCTCACATCAACAGACTTTGATGTTCTAATAAAAGGCTCCATTCTTGCTGCATCCCTTGGACTGCACGCTTTTCAGACTATTACTGAATAACACTTAACTTCCTAGATAATATAATCAACTTAAGAATAAAATGTCATCTATTACTTTGACTATATTTAATCTTAGTTTCTGGGATTCCATCACTCCATGTAACTTCCAAACTCTACCAGAGTGCTCTGTCTGCTACAGGAAAGCCTGAGCTACTGCTATCCTGACATACTACATTTATGAGCATATTTTTGATATGAACATGAAAAAAAGGAAGGAGGCTGTGCTGAATGCTTTCTCTCATTAGGTCAGAGCTCAACAGCATCCATTCCTGCCTCCATTTAATCGCTTTCTAAAGCTGCAGAAGCCAGAAAGAAGAGAGCACACAAGAGTTTTCCAAATGCTTTCTTCATTATCGATGCAACATCAAGTATCCAGATCCAGGGAGTACTTTAAGCACAAACAAACATCACTACGAGACTGACACAGATGAGTCCCTCGAAATCCATTCCCTAGAATTTACTCCCTACAGTTACCAATTTAAGAGTTATGTTTGAGATCTGTCCTAAAAATCGATCACCAACCACCCCTTTAAATGTTTGGGGGTTTTTTTCTTATACAACCACACGTGCTTCTATGAAAAGGTGCAGAAGAACAGCTGAGAAGAAAGTCTGGGAGGAAGGTAAGAGCAGATCCGAGCAACATCACTAATGAAAGAACGGATGTGGTTTTTGGTGTACCTGTGCTCAGTGACTCCCGGGGCAGCTGCTCATCCTTCACACCTAAGTGTAGCCTATTTCTTTCCTCAAAAGACGTGTGGTATCTCAGGATAGTTCCATATTAGCAATCTCCATTGCACGTTCCTTTTTTCTGGCAACCTGTATGTGTTGAGGGGAAAAAAAGAGAATGTTTTATGACGGGGTGTGTCTCATGCTGGCAGAGCACCAGCTTCTAATGGGCTTTATAATGAACATATTTAGAAATCGCATGGTTAGTACAAGCCACTTCAACTCCAAAGGTTCATTTCTTCCATGCTTGAAGGCAACATGTGAAGGAAAACCCAGGGAGAAATATGTGGCATCATTCCTTTAGACCTAACACTGAGTTTAATTTGAGACATTGCAATATTGGCATTTTCTCCTTGAATTTTAAAATTCTAACAGTGCACATCAGCTGCCACTGTGTCGTTATATATCAGTTATATAGAATACTTCTGAATGATGGAAAATTATATATTTAGTTAATATGCAGCATGGAAATACACGGTATGTTTTGATCACATCCATCATGTTTTCTCCAAGCAGTGATTTTCTATCCCAGAGAGATATCATCACCTGCTTTCATTAACTTATTATGATCCAGTGAATTTATTAATTAACTGTAATTAAGTTATTCTATTGTCAGCTTCTAGTCTCTGCTGACTGCTTTCTATGTATAGAAGAAAAAATAGTTTCAGGATCTAGAAAAGGAATAAACCATTATTTCAAAATGTAACTGGAGGGATTTAAGTTTCTCACCATTAGAATGAGTTTCCATTTGGGCACAGATATTAAAAAGAAATATATTTTTCATCAAATTTATAGGACATAAACATCAAAATAGAAACATTTCACCTTATAGAAAAATATATGGATATAATATATAGGGATTAGAATATAAAAGTAAGAAAGTGTTATTCCTTAAGCGGGAAAAAACTCTTTATACACACTCCTACACCACTGATATATTATTCATCTTCAATAACAAATGAGAATAATCAGGGGACAAAAATAGACACAAGAGACAAAGATGCATCCGACACATTCACAGTCACAGATTAACCCACAGTTTAACTTATGTAATAAGGGGAAGGTACAGAGACTGCTCTTCTAAGGCTTAATCACCAGGATCACTCAAAAAACTTCCCTGTAGGAAGAGATTTTACTCCTGTGCTGCATGAAAATCAGAATTTGGCTGAATGTAACCATGAAGATGATGAGAACCACTCTCCTTTGGAGAGGTACGCTTCAGCTTACACTAATATTCTACTGAATTTTAAACAAACCTCGAATATTTCACCTGTTGTCAGTATTTTATCCTCCCCAAGGATGCTGGGAAGCACCTTGGAATGGGGATTCCAGTCCCACACCAGATTACATACTTGCTCTTTTTGCACAAAGATAGTTAATATTATTCTCTATAATATATTATATTATATTATATATGTAAATATAATGTAATTGAAGAAACAACTGCCACTTGGTATTAAAAGTGTTATGGTATTGCCTCAGTGAATAACCTTCTTAATCTGTCCTAAAATATCACAGAATTAATTAGCACCTGAAAATAATCCAGTTTAACCAGTACAATAGTGAAAGGTACTTGAGGTGTTTCATCACAAGCACGGAGCTGATGCTCAGGTATTCCCTGTACATCCCAGTAACTACTCTCATCCTGCAATTCCTGCTCTGCTCCCAAAGGCAATTCAGGCAAAGGATGGTGTGATGGATACGGAGGAATTTCTAACCCAGCCAGACGTTTAAACTGGGCCACCAAGGCTGGTCATGGGCATAATGCACAGAAAAGCATCGAGTATGTGGATTTTATCTCGCAGCCTATGTTTTCCAGCTGCAAAATGGCAAGAGTAATTCATCCTATAATCGATGTCATTTTTTCACTTGTGAACGAAATGCCTGGAACAGTGAGAACAACCTGGCACTGATGCTTTCATAACAGAAGGAATAACAGACATCTTTTCGTAGTTAAACAAGTATTACATTTTCACTGCAATCCAGGAGCTGCCTAGAGTATAAATTATACATATAATTAATTACTAAACAATGAATTACTCAACAATTGCTAAACAATTTTCTTTCTATGTTTGGGAATCACTGACAGAATCTTTGAGGTTGGAAGGGACCTGTGAAAATCATTTAACCCAACCTCCTGTGTTTGACCATCCAAGCAGTCAAAGTTTTCTCCTTAGGTTGAAATTTTCTCTATTTCAATTTGTACCCATTGCCACTTGTCTTCCCTAAATCCAGGCTTCAAAGAAATCAATAATATTTCACGGAAGCGCTATTAAAGTGAGCATTTAGTTCATTTGCTCCTCATACTCCCTCTAACATCATGGAATCCTACTTCCTGGTCATATTTCTATAATATGATGGCCACTGAAGAAAAGACTGATCCTTCAGATACATCCTTGATAGGATCTACCACTACATTCTATTTTCTGCTTTATAAATGTTATGCCTCAATCTGATGAGCTCATCTTTCCAATGGTTCTAGAGTAAAGGCTACGTGGAGACCTCACTGCAGCCTTCCAGTATCTGAAGGGGGCCTACAAGAAAGCTGGGGAGGGACTTTTTAGGAGGGTTTCCAGTGATAGGACGAGGGGTGATGGCTTCAAACTGGATGAGGGAAGGTTTAGATGAGAAATTAGGAAGACGTTCTTCACTCTGAGGTTGGCGAGACACTGGAACAAGTTGCCCAGGAAGCTGTGGATGCTCCATCCCTGAAAGTGTTCAAGGCCACGTTGGACGGGGCTTTGTGCAACCTGGTCTAGTGGGAGGTGTCCCTGCCATGGCAAGGGAATTGGAACTAGATGAGCCAAACCATTCTATGACTGAGTAAGAACAAACCCCCTCATCCACTGCTGTGTTGTATTTAAATGAAACCTTATTTTCACAATCCTGATCATCCCTCATATTAGTAACAAGGTCAAGTTACTTCACATGACAAATTTTTATGGACAAATAACATCCATGATGCTACCATTCCCTGAGGAGTGGTGACTGAAACTGGATTATTCAGAATTTCTTTCCCCTTGCATAATGCTATGCATGTCTGTGTACTTGTGAAACCAATTGCATTCTGCAAGCTCATGTTGTTATCCAGAATTCCCTAAAAGACATAAATTTTAGGCACCTTGCACAGGGCAATTTCTGTGTTTTATGATGGTTCTATGCTGCAAAGATTGGACTGCTAGATTAGGTCAAAGTACCACCTTGTAGGACTCTTGGTTGGATTTATACTTGGGATTTTTATGGAAATCACTCCGTTGTTCCTACTAAGCCAATAAATCCTGCAACTTGTTGGCACAGTCACAGCTGCAGAATGTGTCATTAAATGTGCACACGTAGTTTCTTATCACCTGGCAGAAAAAAAGATTAAAATGTTTCCTATACTGTAATTCTGCCTTGGACTTCTCGTACATTCACTGAGGTAAGTTCACTCAGCACTCAACTACTTAAAAATATTTTAAATTATGATTGTTATTTTCTTTGTCTAACAACATTCATGTATTTACACAAAAAATGTGTTGCATCCACAAACCACTATATAGCTTTTAGAGCTATACATCCCAGCCATGTAAAACTGATTCATTAAAGTCAGGTTGATTAATCATTTCCTCACCACAGTGCAGGGTAGAGGCCAAACTTTCTGCACTTTTTTCAAAGATGTTTTCTTATTTTAGCATTGCTTTAATCTACTTCATTTCTTTGGAAGGGCTGAGTGGATAGTTCTCCATTCTCAATGATCGTTTTAATTCCTGAATGTATAAAGTCTTGGCTACTGCCATTCCTAACAAAATAAGAAGTAACAGCAAGAGAACAGTAGTGAACTTTCACTGCTATGAACCACCCGTTTTCAGTTCATTCTCTGGGGTCTGGCATTTAGCAGAGTCATTAAAGATCTGTGCAGAATGAAGGCTGGGAGTGAGGGCTGACATCCCAGCAGTGACCTCCAACTTGAACAACCCATCCAAACACACACATTTGACTTTCACAGAATTGTTCCAGTTGGAAGAGACCTTCAAGATCATTGAGTCCAACCGTTAACCCAGCACTGCCAGGGAACCACTAAACCATGTCCCTCAGCACCACATCTCCATGGCTTTGAAAACCCTCCAGGGATGGGGACTTCACCACTGCCCTGGGCACTCCGGGACAGCCCTTCACAACCCTTGTGGGGAAGTTTTTTGTAACATCCAACCTAAACCTTCTCTGGCACAACTTGAGGGCATTTCCTCTTGTCCTGTCACTTGCTACCTGGGAGAAGAGCCCGACCCCACCTCACTCCAACCTCATTTCAGGGAGTTGTGGAGAGCGAAAAGGTCTCTCCTGAGCCCCCTTTTCTTCAGGCTCAACACCCCCAGGTCACTCAGCTGCTCCTCACCAGACTTGTGCTCTAGACCCCTCACCAGCTTTGCTGCCCTTCTCTGGACACGCTACAACCCCTCAATGTCCTTCTTGGAGTGAGGGGCCCAAAGCTGACCCCAGGATTCGAGGTGTGGCCTCACCAGTTTCGAGCACAGGACAGGCACTTTCCTTCCTTTTGGGCAGCAGGTGCCCAAATAATGCCCTGGTAGAGCCTGCGCATAGAATTAAGATCCATATTTTGCTTCATCAAAGGCCCTCCTGGCTCATTTCAGCTCTTCATTCACAGTTAGGAGGGTTTTAGCAAACTTCTGGGAGCCCTTGTGTATTAGAAAGACAACGTCCTCTACACGTACATGCCCCTGCTGCCCACCTGTCATGGCCTTGTAGGTGTTTTCTGTGATAAACTCTAATTACCAGGTCCTCAAGTATGTTCACTGACTCTGTGTAAGGGTTCTGGCCATCCCCAAATCCATACATAATGCACCTTAGTTCTGTGGAGAACAGACTCTTACTCCTGCCTTGCCCACCATCCAGGCTCCAACAAATCAGAATGGGAACATTTTGTACCTGTCTTCCACAGGTGTAAAAATATGTTGGAAGGCAGAGTGAAAATTGCTATATTTAATTATGGGCTATCCAATTAAAGCCTGGGATGGATCTGCTTCCAAAGGACAGCAGCAGCAGGAGAGCCTCCTCCTCATCATGGGCAGCCACATGGTCCAAACAAATGGGCAGGAGCCCCACCAGCTATTCCCAGTGCCTTCTCCCTCAGAGGAAATCCTTCTCACATCATGTTCAAATCTGTCCCTTCAGCTGCCAAATGTAACAGAAACAGCTTGAGATGCTGAGGTGCTGGGAGAGACTGGGAAACAGGGTGGCGCAGCAGAGCCTCTTACTGGTTGCAAAGCTTTTAACTGGTGCTGTAGAGCCACAGCTTGGATGGAATCGCAACACAAAGAGTACAGCTATTTAAAGCCTCTGTGTGAACGCTCCTTCCTTTGACACCACATTACATTGATTTAAGTCATCTCTAAGTCACTGATTTCAGTCATTTTTAGCTGGCTTCAACTAAATCAGACTCTGACACTCATTCTGAAATATGAGTGTCTACAGCGGGGCTTACACCGAAAGAACTGAAGATCTGAGTCACGGCTGGGTTGCAGATTTATATCGGGACCAAGTCATCTCCATATACTCTGTGACAGATGCTACTCGCTTGGGAAAGGAAATACAGACAAATTCCCTGCCCAAAGAGGGAGAGCAGCTTCTGGACACAGTGAAAAGACATCTCATCAGTACTATTTATATGTACAGCAACAGAAACTATTTTCCAGACTGCGATCGACAAAATCAAACGATTTAATTTCTCAAGACAGACCAATAGGTAGCTTTAATAAGAATTCATTAAAGGTGGTTAAACCAGAAAGATTTGATATTTATGTTGCTTTAAAAATAAACTTCATATCTATGCACTAACAACAGAACCATACAAGTAACAGAATTTATTTGGATAATTCAGAAACATCTAAAAATCTTTATCCATACCTAACTCATGCAAAAGAGAATTACCCTATTATCACAAATATATGGATAAATGCTGTATAAATAAGTCACATTCAAAATCCTGAGTTTATAGGAATTACCATTATATTTTCCAAATGTCTTGGAAAAGGAATTTGAGGAGGACACTATAAAAATTATTGGATTTTGTCTCTCTTAGAGAAGTGTGTACTCAGAGTTCAAGACAAGCTGAATCACATTCTGCAATTCCTGAATATAAGAACAAAACAAGCAAACAAACAAACCCCCCTGAAAAACTTTTACAGAAATATATTTTCCTTATCATTTCCAGGTCTGGAGGCTTAGTTCTTTGTATTTCCTAGTGAAATCAATCTATGTGGGCTACAAATAGCAAACATCAGCCCACACCTCAGTTTCCTGCCAAGCTTTTGATTCCAAAGGAGATCTCTACCTGGAGAAAGTCTTGATAGAGTCTTGTCTTCCACAGGAGCAGGGTTCTACAGGAAGCACCATGTGGTCCTGCTTATGCTCAGCATGGCTTTATTTATTTCACAGTACCCACTTCTGAGCACCACATCAAGGCACTTGTTGCAAATGCTGCCTTAGGTCATTTCCCACCCTCCCGAGACTCATTTCAATTAAAAGACATTGCTCATGTCATAAAATCCCACTGAACGCTTTGGGTGAAAGACCCAGGATATTTTTTATCAGTATTTCTTTATTTCAGCAATACAGCTTCCCTGGAGGCTACAGATTAGGTTAAATGGAAGAGAAAAGGTTGTTTTTTCCTGGGAACCTACTGGTTTGTTTTTCCTTCCATCTCCTCTTCTCAGATCCATCTATGAACAGAAACCCCCTAAGAGGATCAAACCACAAATATGAGCTCCTTTAATAAATTTTAAAATAACCAAAAAATGAAGTTATGAGACAAATAAAGCAAAAATTAGCATACAAACCATAATCATAACGACTACTACAGTAGCTTCATACTGGAGAGGTGAAAGGTTTCATCACTGCTTTGTCCTTGAGTTTCCCCACAGGTGAATTATTATTTCAACCACTTGTTGTGATGTTTTCCTGATGCTTTTGTGATGCAGATGAACCGAGGATTACAATTAACTGCCCCTGGCAAAATGAACCTGAGGAAAAGATCAGCACACAGGGCATTGATCCCTGAAGCAGGCAGCAGAAAATGAGCACACACTGACCAATGAGTGGAATAATGGCTTTGCTGATAACCTCCATGAAGTTCAGCCTCTGCCAGCTAAGTGGACAGAGAGGCACAAAGATGGAGCTATGATTGAAATCATCTCCTGACCACCTCGTTCTCTGCTTTACCCATTCATCCCACGTCAGCCACACGTGTGGCCACAGATAAGGATGGTACCTCACTTCAGATCACAGGAGTTTCTTTGCCCTTCCAGTCACAGATGATGTGAAAACACATCAAAAAAAAGTTCCTACCTTGTCAAATGGTGCCAGAGCTTACTGTAGTAATTAAGATTATTACACTCCTTTCCACATGTTAATTAAATTCAGACGAAGTCAGCAAATCCACAGTGGACTTATGGTCACAATTCATCCGTGTAAATATTGTCAAGTCCCATGAGTATTATGTAACTGCCATATGCCAGTTGCTCAGGACTCTTCTAAAGACACACATTGCATCAGAAGAAAAACAAAAGAAGAATAAAACCATCCAAGATGGATGCAAAGCAAGAAAGACAGAAAGCATCACAAATACATCAAGAATAGATGGAGTAAAAGACACAGGTTTACTTTGTTTTCTGTTGAAGTAAACTTAAAGTAGCCTTAAACTTAACTAACCATCAGAAATTCTATCAGTTGTATTGAGATACAGCAGCTCAGACAGAAAAGAAAGGCAGCCTACTTCATAATAACCAATAGTGCAGTGGCAGGGTCTTTATATCACTGCAGCAAGGAACAAACGTATGGAGGAGTGTTGACAAGAGTGGCAAGATATCCTGTGGAGGAAGAAAGATCAAAGATCTTTATATAATCTATTAGCACAGGCATATATATATTTGATAATAAATGAATTAATATTAAAGTTATTCAAAAGCAGTGGGAGCAATGCTCCCAGGAGTGGGAGATCTGGGAATCTGCAGAGAAAATTCAGAAGAAAAAAATAATTCAAGATGTGGATACTGAACATGCATTATTCCATCCATTTTTAATAAGAAAACACCTGGGTTTTTTTTGTTTTCCATGTGTACAAAGTCTGTTTATTTTATCTGTCTTCACTCAAGCACCTGAAAATGGAGAAAAGAAGCAGGGTGACATTGAACGGTACTTCCAAGATTTGTCATTCACTGACTAAATTATCATTATATAGGATTTCAGTCCTATAAACTGCACATGGAAGGACTGAGTTGAAAAATTTGATGTTACCAGACAGTTACTGGACAATGGAGCCATAATCTATCAGGTAGTATTAACCCAACCGTACAAAACCTTCTGTGGACTTCAGCAGATAACCATCCATGAGCAAGGAATATCAGTTCAAGCTGCAGAAGACAACAGGATTATCATCCCAAGAACAGAATCCAGTCTTATGAGAGGAATTGCAAAGTGAGTAGCTGATATTCTCTAGCAAAATGAAGGTTAAGAGAAGATATGATTGCAGTCTATAAATATAGTGGATGGATAAAGGTAGAAAGATACGGAAAACTTTTAATGTAAAGGACAATGTCATAAAATCAGATGTGCAAACTCTGGAACATTTAGTCATAAAAAAGATGGACTTCTGAACATGAAAATGGTGAGTTTTCTGTAATAACCTTACGCTCAGGGAAGTGGAGACAATCCAGGGGATGTTTAGGTTGGACATTAGGAGAAATTTCTTCCTTGCAAGGGTTGTCAAGGGCTGGCCAAGGGCAGTGGTGGAGTCCCCATCCCTGGAGGGGTTTCCAAGCCGTGGAGATGTGGTACTGAGGGACATGGTTTAGTGGTTCCCTGGCAGTGCTGGGGGAAAGTTGCACTAGATGAGCTTCCAACCAAAACAATTCTATGAATCCCTTCTAATCTACAGTCAACTAAATTCAGAGAGTTTTCCTTCTTAAGGCTAAATTGACTTTAAGAAAGTCATGGTAGTGTTGGGTTGATGGTTGCACTTGATGGTCTTAGAGGCCTTTTCCAACCTTAATGATTCTATGATAACAATCTTACAGAAGGGGGAACCAGTGCCGATAAAGAGTATTACAACAATAACAAAATCATAACTTTACTTGTTTTTAATCTCTGGTCAGTTGTCCTCTCACAGAAGATAGAACTTACCTTGACAGAGCACATTCAGATACTTACTGCCCTTGAGTAATTTCCAGAAACAGGCATTTCTTCAGCGTGAGAACCAGTCAGTGACATAAGCCACCTCACCAAATGCTCCTCATGTTCCATTATGATGTTCCCAAGATGATCCTCAAAGTCAGAATGAATCTTTCTGACACTCCTTTCCCCTCCAGAAGCAGAACGATGTTTAGTGATAGTGGAACTTCAGGCATGTTAAAATATCCATGACTCAAACAGCCTGAAATCCACGCGAAAACGGAGCTCTCCATTATTCCTACTTGTGTAGGTTTTATTATCCTTTACTGCTCTTTAATGCATTCCAGTGGGGAAAAAATCAACCCAACCAACCAACAGCAAACGTTTCCACCTACTCCTGATCACGCTCATCAATGTTCAGCATTTTCAATTCCCAGCACCAGTGCTGACACCATCGCCCAGTCAAATATTATGGCGGGGTATCGGAATGCTGAATAATCGCCTGCCTCAATACATCTGTGCTCATTAAGGCTGCATCAGGGATAATCAACACTTTTGTTTGGGCAGCAAGCAAACCACTACTGGAACGATGGAGCATACTTGGCCTTCACAAGTTCTGCTGTTTCTGTAGAGTATTATGGGTTACTGGTTCTGAGGCAGGGTTTGAGGTATCTGATTAGGGCTGGCTAGTGGGACTGAATCACGAGACTGAGACATCAGCGTCTGGGTCCCAGACAACAGTCACACACCTTGCTATATATTTTTATCTTAAATACCAAGATAATGAGCAGAATTTAAAGCATTATTACCTAAGCTTGAATCATTGCTTTTATATACCTAGAAACAGCGCTATAAAATGACATGGAGGCAAAAAAGCATAGCAAGTGCATCTCCAGTACCAGCCTTAAACGTTTCGGCTCCATCTAACCCATTATCTATTTATTGCACATATCCTTATGTATCACTAAATGACTCACAGAGCTAAAATAATACTTGTAAAAATATCCGAGTTTCACGCAGGATTGACAGCCCTGGAGACTTAAGCTTTCTCCCCATCCACAGAGCAGAAGCAGTATGAGTAGCTGTACAATGAGCTCTTTCTCACCACCACCTACTTGGAGAGACTATTGTTCAAGGTAGAAGACACCTCCATTTTACAGGATGGTGCCTACAGCCTTGAGCCATCCACAGCCTCTTCTGCAATGTTGGTGAGCACCTGCGTTTCAAACGGGCTTTCAAAGAAATGAAGGGTGACCTATGGGAAGCAGAGGCAAGTCCTTGTGCTGAAGTAAGGCACCTAAATTAGCAGTCACCTTGTAGAAAACTCCAGAAATCCTTTATTGCTCAACTGAGATGGCAAAACAAAGTCAGTCAAGCAATTCCTTTTAGGTACTTAATACTCCAAAAACAGAGGAAGATATATTACAATATTTTGGGAAGCATTCTGCAAGAAAAAGAAACTGATTCTCTAAGTTTTGTAACCAAGGAGAAGAAGACTTAAATACCAGCATATCTATTTTCTCAGTGTTAGTTCAACTAAGCCATAACCGATATTGATTATTTAATATGTGGGTAATTCCTTATTCGCTATTAAGTGAATATAAGAATGTGTTTCAAAATTTTATTGAGAATTTCAGTGAGATCAACAGGAGTGTAAGAAAATAATAGCAGTGAAAGCAAGTTCAAGCCCAACTTCACTTCAATCAGCTAATGGGACAAAGACAAGTTTTCTGTAATTTTAACAACACAGACTGAAGCATCCCCTCTTTTTCAACTGTGCTGAAGTCAAAATATCATTACAGTTTAGCCAATTATCTTTTATCACTCCGACAAAATTGTGGGCATGATGATATTTTGAAGGAAATATCGTTTCTTCACCTCTAAACCAGGAATGGCCTTACTACTAAAACTTTCCTACGGAAAATGCTGCCATATTTATCTCTTTCAGGATTAAACTTTGATGAATTTGAGCATTTCAAAAGCGTACAACTATACAGATATACAAAGATATACAGCATCACCTTCTTGGAAGAAGGTCTAATGAAGATCAAACTTGCCCCTGTGGTAAATGTAAAATTATTTAATTATAATCCAAATGATCTAAATTGAATAGCTTCTATTTCAAAGACTCACTTGCACAGTGCTAAGAAGCTCATTAAATTCAATTAGCAGTAATGTACGGCTGCCATGCTTCCTTTCTGAAACCACCGGATTATAATAAAGTTTCTTGATTATTTCCCTGTAGGGCATTATTAATACCACGTGGCATACAAAAGAAAAGTTGAGAATAATCTTAAAGATCTATGTACCTTTTTCCCTGTTTTTCAGACAGTCTCAAGTAACAGAAACATTAAAGGCAACGTGATAATGAATAAGGAGATCCAAAACAAAAGAACTTTATGACAAAAAGTGGAAATACTAAATAACTACTAAAAATCCGGATCTGTCAGCAGAGACATGAATGCCAAACACACAGCAGAATGTTCTGACAGCACAAAAATTGAATCTCTCATGATTTTCTGGCAAGAGTGCATATTTTATGATGACCACTGTACATAAGCAGGATTCATTTAACATTTAAAAGCATTTTAGTGACCTATATTCTTTGTACATTCTTTCAATCAAACTAGACTCCTATAGCTCATGCCAGCACCCTTTCAGTCTTGCTATAAGAATGATATCTACACAAGCTTATCATTATAATGTTCACATGGCTACTGACAACGCTTTACATGTAAAAGTCTGCATTCAACTGACAGACAAGCCTGTGATGTCTTCTTCTCTTCCAGCTGCTCAAGAACAGCAGCAGCTTCTCTTTTCACAACAGTAAAGAGTGAAGGAAAAATGAAGACAGACATGAGAATGGAATTTAGTAACGTGCCTCATTCTGCCCCTTTCTATTTAAAGTTACACTTCCCCCCAGAAAAACTTGAGCCAATGTTATATGTTGATCCATAGTTTGGTGGGGTCAAAAAAGAGATCTGACAAGGCTTGAGACTCTTGTACTTTACTCAGTGACATTCTTTGGGCACCTCCAAGTTGTGAGTTGGAAGTGCAACAACAGTCATTCTTCACAGGACTGCAGATGCCAAGCACAGCTGGTGTCTGACTGTGCTCCAAGGAGTGTCTGCAGGGACACACGGGTTCCCCATGGATAGTGCTTCCCGTCTGCCTTGTCTACTGACATTGCTGCTCTCTTCCCCAAATACAGAAAAGAGCCCATAGTGTCCAGATCCAGAGCCGGCAATGTGCCCCTGGGGCCAAGGAGGCCAATGGTCTCCTGGGGTGCATTAAGCAGCAGGTTGAGGTTCTTCTCCTCTATTCTGCCCTAGTGAGGCAGTGGGCACAAACCGGAACCCAGGAGGTTTCATCTGACATGGAGGAGAAACTTCTTTGCTGTGAAGGTGGCAGAGCCTGGCCCAGGCTGCCCAGACAGGCTGTGGAGATTCCAAATGTACCTGGACACGATCCTGGGCACCCCGCTCTGGGTGACCTGCTGGAGCAGCAGGGTTGGATGAAATGATCCCCAGAGGTCCCTTCCAGCCACCACCATGCTGGGTTTCTGTGACTGATGGAAAGAGTATTTACCAGAATAGACCAGAATCTGGAATTAAAAAGAACTTAATTAACAATATAGAAAGAGCTGGGACCTGAGCAGTGTCCTGCCTTCTGGACCCTGGGCTGTTCCTGGGAAAACACTGCAAGGAAGGTGTAGCTGAAGAGTGACTACTTGAAAATACCCATGAGACTGTTTCATTGGCATCATCTGTTATCCATGGGTGCTACAGTTGTGAGAGCTTCTGGTTTTCCACCCCATTTTATTTGGGAGGGGGAGTGAGGGAATGGTGTTTATTAACTGTTAGCAACAGAAGGGTGGATCCTCAGGTGAAGAAAATAGAAAAAATATCACTAATTATGATTAAGAAACTTGCAGGGCAAATGAAACAGAAGCTTGTCGGCACAGTTACTCAAGCCAGAGATGCTGAACACTGCTTTTGGCCACGGGGAGAAGAGGAATGTATAGGCTCTGGTCCATCATTACACCTGGGGTTTTTGTATCAGCTACTCAAGTCAGAAAACAAGGCAAGACACCATTTATTTCTTTCCAGCACACAGATAGAAGTTGATCTTGTTCAGGTCAGGCAATTAAATCTACAATAATTCTTTTATCATTGTTTTTCTTCCTACTGGTACCCCAATTCTGCCTGAGTTTAGTTAACCATTCTTGCACGGATGAAAATTCAGGTACCATGGATCCTGGTCTAATTTTTATTTTCTGTTGGAAAAGCAGATTCAAACTTCTTTGAAATATGCATCTGAGGCGTAAGTCTTGGGGTTGGGCTTGTCCAGCCACGTGTTTCTAACAGAGGGGTAAAGCTCAGAACTTGCAAACAGAGTTGTCAATATATTAAAAGGAAAGACAAGTGAAACCAGAGATAACCTACAGCATGCTCCACTTCTACAAATGTTCAGTTGAATGAGCAGTGCAAATTAAGCAGAAAGCAAAGACATTTTTATGTTTTCACTCTTTTCTTTTTGGCAGAAAGTGCAGCAATGTCCCCAAAGACCTTGTTTCTTCTCAGTCTATCTTCGGATCAGTTCTCTGTGAAACTGTTGACCAAGCACATTATTAATGCAATGTTCATGAGGACTACTCACTGCTGTACGTTAAGGGACTCACGGAGTCCTGGCAGCTGTTTGTTACAAGCTTAGGGGAAAATATTTCTGGATGGAGTCCAAAAGCAGAGCTTACAGCATTTTGTATTTCATACAGATACACTGGAGTCAGCACATCAGAAGAAAGGGCATTGCACTGCAACAAGTAGGTCACGGCTGGATGAGAGACTTGGAGAAGTTTTGCATCCTCCTATAAACTCTGCTGTTCGTCTCTCAATCCTCTGTCTTCTTCTACCTCTTCTTTCAGTTCCTGGTACCATTTAAAAGTTGAGAAAAGGAGGTAGGGTATGATAAGAGATTTTGAAGAAACACTCAATGGATGAGATATGTAGAGTTGACAATGAAAGACAAGGAAAAGATGGATCCATTTGATAATGCTACCACTGCACCTATTCCAGTGTTCTGGAAATCAGCTGGGAAAGATGCACAGCAGAATCCTTACATTTCACCCTATACTGCAAACCTCCGTTCATCAATGTATCCATCTACATGATAACCCTAGTTTATGCCTATGCTACTTTCCTCTGACTCTTCAAGAATCTCAAACGTTTGGGGAATCCTCAATCAATAAATTAGGTTAGTTCTTGGGACAGAAAGGTCACCTTTTCTCTTGGTCACGTAAGTAACATAGTTTTGAAAAAATATGCATTACATCTTTGAAGAAGCAAAATTATCTATTAAGCATGTATCAAAATAAAATCACCATTATTAATTTAAAATTCAATTAAGGAGAATAATTGCTGAAAGGTCTCAGGAACGAGTATCTAGAGACTTAAGAGGAAATTTTAGGCCTCCATAGTCCAACAGTAACACTAATGTTGGCTTAACAGAACCAAGACCACTTCAGGTTCAAGCTCTTAAATGCTTCAGAAAAAAAATATTCCTCTCTCTCTCCAGAGGGGTTTAGTTTCCTGTGAGCCCACACAAGTTTTGAGCCAGCAGAGGGGCACAACATCGGCTGGGATTTCTGAGAAACCCACTACGTTCAGGAAAGAGCTGTGACAAAGTACATCGCCTAAAGCCACGCACAACATGAAAGGTAAAACTGCAGACAGAGGTAAAACAGAGGAGAAAAGGGCTGTCAGCACCACTTCCAAAGGGCCTTCTCCCATTTTCTCAGCATGGATTGTACCAGTCTCCTCATGGCACGCCTCAGGTGGCAAACATTTCCATCAGTCACCACAGCTTGGTCAGGGCTCTGAGCAACCTGCTCTAGCTGCAGATGTCCCTCCTCAGTGCAGGGGGGCGGGACTAGGTGACCTTTGAAGCTCCCTTCCCACCCAAACCAGTCTGTGATCCCATCACAATTCAATCCCTGTTTTTTTCAGTAAATGGACCACATTTGATAAAAATCTTAGCACAATCTTTGCAGATTAATTAATTTAAGCTGTTGTAGTTGCATTTCGCAATTTGTGCCAACACCACCACACTGGTGTAACACTAAATGTATAAGAGTAACTATGCAAAACCTGAGACATTTATTTACTAATTCCTCTGTTTATTTTCTTTGGGCCTTGAATTACTAGAGAAACACTATCGAGAGAGAAGAACAAAGTCAGACAGTTGCTCTTACTCTAAAACATCCAATCTAATAGCAATTGTTAAAAGTGTGAGTCTCTGTATTTTGCATGGTTCTTCACTTTCACAGAAATGAACAAAAGACGTTATGAAAACTCAGATCTGAATCACTTACTTGGACAAAACAGGCTATTTAAATAGTAATTCTCTGCTGCTGTCAGAAGACAAAGGCTTACAATTGTCTTCTGTATAACACCTTTTAAATTGTGAGAATGTCATTACACTCTTTAAAAGGCAGAAGAGAAAGGGCTGGGGAGAAGCACATCATTCCAGAGAGAGATCCCAGCAGTGAAATGGACTGCTGCCAGCTGTAAACGTATTTAATTCACATCTTGTTATAAGAGAAGATGAAGGCCAGTTGTTAGACACATTATATGGTAACATACAAATGCTGCTGGTATTTTATGGTGCTGTCAGATTCAGAAAAGCGATAACAGAAAAGATGACATTTAATACAATTGCTCCCTTCTTACCTTCAGAGAACTAGCTCTACCCTTTTTAACAATAATTTTCTGCTCCTTTAAACTTTGCATAGCAAATATCACTACTGGAGAGCAAAATATTTTGTACCAAGCGTCCCCTCCTGAAACCATCCATGTCATTGTCAGCAAAGTTGTGAAAGCAGTTCTGGAAGCACAATCTAGTACAATCTAGACACAAGCCTGGTGAGGAATGGCTGAGGGACCTGGGGGTGTTGAACCTGGAGAAAAGGAGGCTCAGGGGAGACCTTCTGGCTCTCAACAACTCCCTGAAAGGATGCTGGAGCCAGGTGGGGTTGGGCTCTTCCAAGGATCAAGCGATAGGGCAAGAGGAAACAGCCTCAAGTTATGCCAGATGAGGTTTAAGTTGGACATGAGGAACAATTTCTTCCCCAAAAGAGCTGTCAAGGCCTGGCCCAGGCTGTCCAGGGCAGTGGTGGAGTCCCCATCCCTGGAGGGGTTTCAAAGCCGTGGAGATGTGGTGCTGAGGGACAAGGTTTAGTGGTTCCCTGGCAGTGCTGGGGGAATGGTTGATCTTGATGATCTTAAAGGTCTCTTGCAACCAAAATGATTTTATGATTCACGATTTTTATTATCGTTTTAATAATCACCAGCTCTCTGTATAAATTCATGTGCCAACAGCAGGACAAACTAGGAGTTAGCTATGCTAACCATTCTACACATTATTTTGAAATCCATTTCATCATTATGCATGTGCCTCATCCAGTTACACCACCAGATGGTAATTCACTAATATTAACAAATGTAAAAATCTTACAAGCTTTAGATTTTAATTCCCTGTCCTTTCTACGATATAACTTTGCATACATGCTATCCTCTCTTCCATTTATGTTCTCTTCTCTTTCTTCCTTTCATATTTCCCGTAACTCTCTTTTAAAATTTGAACAGAGTGACATTTCCAGCCATTTTTAGCAGAGCTCAAATCCACCAACACTTGAACACAAGCTCAGTATCTCTCACAACTTGGGGAAGTTGGCAGCCTGACTCCGTACAAAGGTTACTGCCTCTTATCAAAACTGTATTTCTTGCTTAATAATATCTCAACAAAAAATATCCCTGTGAAGAAATAACAAAATCAGTGCGCACTAAAAATCCCCAAAACTTTAGGAGCAGCAAAGTTGCTTGTTCTTAATGAACAACATGTAACTAAAATACATAATTTCATTATTATTGAATGAAAGGGACTTTGTGATTCTCTCGATAGTTCTATCACATGCAACTCACCACAAAACACTTTCAGAAGCCTGCTAAGCTTGACGAGTTGCCTTTCATATTATTTGCTTTAAAAGCAATCAAATATCTTGCTAACAAATCTTTTTTTGTTGTTGAATATAGTAGGGGGGAGAAAGGGAAAAAAAAGAAAGCCACATAGATGATAGCTACAAGTCAGCAGTGAATAGGATTCTTATTGTTGTCATTCAATTAAAAATACTCACTCAGAAGCAAGTGCTGATAAAAGGCTGCAGGAAGCCAACTCTGCCAAACTATTCACACATCCTATCTCAAAAGAACCTCACCAGTTTGACATGTGATGGGCAACAGGAAGGAAAAATAAAAAGAAAGAAGGAAGGAAAGAAAAAACAAGCAACTTATTTTTAGGAAGCTTCAGTATTTTAATAAAAAGATCCATGGTGATTAGTGAGGGGTTTTAAAACTATATCAGAAAAGTTAGTAAGCAGTTTGTAACCCTTTGCATGCTACAAGAGAAAGCAAAACCACAAATCCAATGTCTGACTTTAAAAAGAATTATTACATTTTTTCCAGTTCACCTCTGAGTTTCCCAGTTCTGCTGAAGTGCAAAGAAATATTGAGACTTAAAGGATTGAGTCCTGGCTCCATTTCAGTCCGTAGCAAAACTTCTACTGAGAAGAAAATGTCAAATTTTAAACATTCCATAAGACTTTAATCAACCTTTCTTCCACCTCAGAGCATTCACAATCTGTTTTTTTACACATATACTAAAAATTATCTTCCAAAATCTCACTTGAAAAGTACAATAACACTACAAAGCATTAAAATGCTTCAATATTCCTGTAAGTAAAAAAGAAGCCTGCTCAAAATCAAAACTGGTCAATCGTTAAAAGCCTTCTTTTGTGAGTAGAAAATTTAACTTCCAGATTAAATATTCTGTGCAACATGAATATGTCTCATTATGTACCTAAGTTCATGAAAGCATTAGAGTTGCTGGGGATGAATCACTTCAGTTGTGACATCAATTAAATTAGGCTGGTTGGGGCAACAACTCTTGTTGCTCAAGGTGAAAATGGATGCAAAATATCCATTCTAAACAAAATTGGCAACATTTACGCAATTAGAACCATTTGCATGAAAGTACTCTTTTTGTTTCAATATGTAAAACCAATAAACGGAAAAGAAACTGAATTAATCTAGATTGAAAAAAGACACTTCAGGCTGCAAATATCCACCTCAGAATCCACTCTTGACCATGACATTTTCTAGGTTCATAAACTTACAGTTAATTATCTAAATACGCTGCTGTAGCTCAGTATGAACACTTTTCAGTTTAAACCAAACGAGTCTGAACTGTGGCTTTGGCCAAACAATTGCAAAAAGCCTCTCTTGGTGTCTATGTTTATATTTTCCACCCAACAACCTCCCCATCACAGATGTAATACATTGATAATATTCCTCATCAGCATCTATGCAAAACCCCAAACCACACAAACCACATTAAACCACTTCCAGGATTAACTGAATAATCCATCCCATGATGCAAGAGATGGGACGATAGAGAGTTGTTGAAAACACAGCGTAAAGCAGGAACATCTTAAACGTCTCCGCCTGTTTTGGCAGCAATGACTTGACCATCATCCACTTGACCTCATAATCTGGTAATAATTTTGGTTGACAGTTATACACTGTATGATTACCACACACACAGCAAAACAATTAAAAATTGTATTAGGTTGTACAGCCAAACGTATTCTTTACATATTCACTTTCATTACTATACTTAATTCAGACCTTAATCACAGAATCACAGAACGTTAGGGATTGGAAGGGACCTCAAAAGATCATCTAGTCCAACTCCTCTGCTAGAGCAGGATCACCTAGAGCAGGTCACACAGGAACACATCCAGGTGGGTTTTGAATGTCTCCAGCGAAGGAGACTTCACAACCTCTCTGGGCAGCCTGTTCCAGTGCTCTGTTACCCTCACCGTGAAAAAGTTTTTCCTTATGTTTACCCAAAACCTCCTATACTCCAATGCACTCATTGCCCCTTGTCCTATCACTGGATGTCACTGAGAAGAGCCTGGCTCCATCCCCAGGCCCTTGCCCTTTACATATTTATAGACATTAATCAAACTCCTCTTAGAAGAGACTGAGCTGAAAACTAACTGAACAGAATTAGTTATGTTCTAGCTCAAACCAGTACAATATTATTTACACAGAATCACAGAATGGTTTGGATTGGAAGGGACCTTGAAGCTCATCTCCTTCCACTCCCCTGCCATGGGCTGGTATACCTCCCACTAGACCAGGTTGCTCCAAGCCCCATCCAGCCTGATCTTGAACACCTCCAGGGATGGAGCATCCACAACTTCCCTGGGCAACCTGTGCCAGTGTCTCACCACCCTCATGGTGAAGAACTTATTCATAATTTCTAATAATATAAATCTCCCCTATTCCAGTTTGAATCCACCACCCCTCATCCAATCGCTACAAGCCCTTGTAAAAAGTCCCACCCCAACTTTCTTGCAGGTCCCCTTCAGATACTGGAAGACCTCAAGGTCTCCCTGGAGTCTTCTCTTCTCCAGGCTGAAGAATTCTCTAATCCTGTCCTCATAAGAGGGGTTTTACATTGATATAATTTAAGCAACAACACAGTTAATACTAATCTAATTAATATTACTAGATCATAGATATAGAAATTGCATTTCTAGATTCACATTCACTTATACCAGTAAAGTCAAGTCCCTGCAACGATACTGAAAGATCAAAATAAGAATCTTCAGCTTTCTCAAACCATCAAGCAACTCTGCCAACAACAGAAGGGTATCAGCACAAACCAGCTGAAGGTACAGCCATGGAGCAACCTCTATACAACAAATCCTGTCAGAGTCATTTTTCTCCTTCAGATACTATAATGTTAATACATTAGGTGCGACCAGTAAATAAGGTTCATTCTTCAATGTGAAGTACTTGCACTTGTCCTCATGTCTGATACTGCAATCGGGCAGTTACCAAAGCAGGTCCATGTGATGATTATCATACTGATACACTTCAAAGTGCAATAATGCCATGGGACACAACACTTAAAACCCAAGGGAATTATTTATTAATTAATCACAATATTTTCTAAACACAGGTAGAAATATAACAACAGTCAAGAGTAAAATCACTGCAATCAATGAGCAGAAATTATTTCCAGCAGCTTAAAAAAAAAATCTATTATCTCATGAATATGCAGTGCATATAGATATCACATTCGGCAGGGTTAGATACCAATGTGGCATAGATCTTCAGTACGTAGAAGAACCCACAATACACAAGGGAGGTAGCCAGGAGTGAGTTATGAGTCTCCTGATAAATGAAGATTAATGTCACCGAGCTAAGCTAACATGTACTATAATGATATAACAATAATAATAGTTCCTACTGCTACTGTGTCTTTTATCTGTGGAGCTCAGAGCGCTTTACAAGCACTAATTGAAACTCACAACAGCCCTGCAAGGTGGGTGCATTTTATTATCTGGGTTCTACAAATTGGAAAATGAAGGCACAGATAATTAAAACAGTCTGCCCCTGGTCACAGAGCAAGGCACCAGTTAAACCAGAAATACAACTTTTGGCTTTGAGTTGCCCAGTTGTAATTCTCCTCCTTTAATCCTATAGGCATAAAGTTAATATTAATTAAAACTCCCAACAGAACACAGCTCTCGTTGAAATCAATGGCAATGTTGCTCCTTGCCTTGGGCAAAGTTCAACTGTACCACTGAACAACTCCAAAGCCACACTAACATTGTTGACATGCGAGATGGCCAGCACACACAGGTACATGTATGTGCATGGCCACATGTTTATGTATGTCTACCTCAAATTTGGAGAAATCACTTCTCTGGGGACTCATCATCAGATGTTTTATGATCTCCACATTAAAAGAATAATACAAAAGTACAGAATCATGGAACTACAGAATAATGGTGGTTGGAAAGGACCTCTGGAGATCATCTCATCCAACCCCCCTGCTCCAGAAGGTCACCCAGAGCAGGGGGCCCAGGATCGTGTCCAGGTGCCTTTGGAATCTCTCCAGACAAGGGAGACTCCACAACCTCTCTGGGCAGCCTGGGACAGGCTCTGACACCCTCACACCAAACAAGTTTCTCCTCCTGCTCAGATGGAACCTCCTGGGTTCCAGTTGGTGCCCATTGCTCCTTGTCCTGTCACTTGGCACCACTGAGAAGAGCCTGGCTCCATCTTTACACTCTCTCTTCAGGTATTAATAGACATTAATAAGAGCCCTCTCTGAGCCTACAAGTGACAACTGTGGCATTTAAGGAAACTGGGGGGGTGGGGGTGAGAAGAGAATAAAGCACCTCCATCTACAAGGTTTTCTCCTATAGAGTAATCTTGCACTCTCTTGTCTTAAATATTCCAATCAGTTCCCATTACTTCAACTCCTACGCATCAAGCCTCAGTGGTCCAGAGTATTTTGGGAAGAGCATGCAGCTAAAAGCAAGAGGCAGGGCTAAGAAAACCACTGAGCTGCTTCTCTCCTACAAGGAGAAGCGTTTACTCTACTGGAAAACACACAAGTGCCTGTAAACAGAGATACCCATTAAACCAGTTAGTCAGCAAGGCCCCTTTTGAAAGGGCAACATAGAAAACATCTTCTCAGACTTTACTTAACTCTCTGTTCAAAGGCTGGACGCTGAGCCTCAGGGATCTGCTGGTGACATAAAAATCCATCTTCCAAATCACTCGGGTGTTTTCCAGTAATGAGCTCCCACTTCCCCACCCCCGAAAGGCACAGCAAATAGAGCCATAGATCACAGAGGTGTGGAGCCGATGAGTGTGGCTGGTAATGAAAAGGGCCATCACCAAGGGTTTGCTCTGGAATTCAGAGCTGTCACTGTCGATTCCAAACAAGGGATCCATTAGCTCCACATGCTTTTTATTGTTATTGATTCACAATCCTTTACTTGCTCTTAATTTCGAGCTGCTGTTGAATGTGTAACGGGTTTTTCCTTCGTGCAACGAGCCTGGACAATTTTGCTTTCAAATAATTATCCTCAACCCACATTTTCTTCCTGCAGCAGCTTCTCAATGAGCTTCATTAATACAGGCTTCCATTTACCTTAATGATGTTGCTGGCAGCTTTGCTTTTAGCCACGTCTCACCTTACCCCAACCACACTTTGTCACATCCCCGGTTCAGCCTGTGTGGCCCTCAACAAGCTCTTCTTTTCCTGAAGCGCTGTGGAGGGGGCAGGGGGCTAAAGAGCATGGACACATTTATTCATACTTAATGAAAAGAAAATCCTGCCATTCCCTCATCTACCTTCAGTAAGCTGTGAGGAAATCAGCTGCTTTCTCCCTTGTCTGTTAAGAGGAACTACTCAAAATGATACAACTAAAAGTGGCAGAGATATTCCAGAGCTGCAAGCCCCAATATTAACATTATGCCATTAAACTGAGCCAAATATCAGCTGGAATTATATTTAAGCAGGACCCTACCATACAATTGTAACATTGGTATTTGCTTCATATCTTTGAATGGTTACTTCTTGTCTTAGCACACTCAGTTCAGCAAAGCAATGAATATTTTTATCCCAGTCCAGTGAAGCACTCACATAGGCACCTAATATTCAATATAAAATTAATATAAGGAGGTTATTTATGTAAATTAAATACATCCTTACACACGTTGTTGAATCAGGATCATAGTTCCCTGCGAGACCAAAGGCAATGGCACAAATCCTTAGCCTGAGAAATCAATTCAGCAATGCTGGAGCTAAGGACTGCTTCCCAAAGTTTTATTTCTGCTTCTGAATGGAAATTTTAGGTTTCCCACATACATGCCCTGACCATGACACAAGCACATTTATATACATATGTATATAAATTTTTATTTGCATGTATATATATATGCACACCAAAAAAAGACCTCACATTTCTCAGCTAGCATTGCTTTTGCATCGTTTCCCTCCTGTTTCCACATTCTCTGTCTTTAGCAGCTTCACTAACTTCAGCTCCTCTTCTGCTCCTTCATGGCACAGAGCAGAGAATCAGCCGGTTACTTATGGACACAAGAGGTATCATTTTAAAGTTAAAAAAGGTTCTCTTGTACCGGGTTTCCATCGCTGAAAGCACCTGGCCACAGAAATTCCTGCCATAAAAGATGCAAAATACTCTATCTGCAGCTAACTCAGTTGATCTCCAAATTCTCCATGTACTTCTAAGACATAGCTCTTTATGTTGATAATATAGATGCAACCTGAGACCTAAAAATGTCCATAAAGCTGGTGCTGGCCACAGATTTACACAGATTTACCCATTTACACAGAATTTCTGGATTTCTGGCCCTGAACAATAGCTCAATAAACTTCCCCATCCCTAGAAGTGTTCAAGGTCAGGTTGGACCAGGCTTTGAGCAACCAGATCTAGTTGAAAATGTCGCTGCCCACTGCAAGAGGAGTTGGACTAAATGACCTTTAAAGGTCCCTTTCAACCCAAACCACTCTATGATTCTGTAAAACTTATTGTAGTATCACCTTCAGACTTTAAATACTTTACTGTTGTCAACTTTTGCCTTACTTAGACACTTAACGGCGACATGAAAGTTCAGGTTCACTTTATAATCAACAGGAGAGAGATACTTCATCAGAACATCTCAAAATGTCATCTTATAAAATTATTCTCCCAAAGAAATATATCATTAAATGTTCCCCTTTAAAAAAAGGTAAGAGATATTCTAAAAACTACATGACTGTAAAAGAAACAGTATCATAGAAGCACATGCTTTTCGTCCAATGAGTAAAATTTATCTGCTGTAATAGAACTCAGGTTCTACATTATACTTTTTATTTTCTACTTGTAACCAACTTTCAATGATTTTTATGGCTCAGGATGACTATATTATTCCAATTTCTTTAACAGCCATGAAAAATAACACACTTTAGCCAATTCTAGACCTTCAGACCATTCCAAACTATCCCCTCATTATGTTTTCCTTCTTTTACTGTCTCTTACTCCATTAAAATCTATATTATTATATGAGGAACTACATTTGGGTACAGATATTTTAATGATAGCAGATCAGTCACAGTGTTCGAGGTTTTTATTTATTTGTTCCACGGTAAACCAGAAGAATTGAAGCAGACGATCTTTCAAGAAAATACTCCAATTAGGAGTTAAATGAGGACTATTGAATTTTTCCACAGAGTTTTCTCGGGTGATTCATTTGCTAAATTATTTTTTCTGTCTTTCATTTTTAGCACGTCCTTAAAACCTATCTAAACCCCAAACAGGAGGAATTCTAGATTAAAACCAATCACTAGAAATGCACAGTTCAGAAACGGCTGAGCCAATAAGGTGAAATACATTATACAAAGAACTGTTTTACAAAAACATGCTTATTAACATCTGATTTACTAAAAACCATGTGAATAAAATAATAAGTCCTGTCTCAAAGCACTTGTTTTCTTCCAAGCTGGAAATTCAATTTGCCTACATCAAAAATTACAAGATAAAGGTACAATACAGCAAGCAAGGTGCCTCGAATCCTCTTGAATTAACTTTTTTCTCTCTCAAGTATGCTTAAAATCACAGATGCAAGAAAATTTTAGGATCTCATTTTACCAGAAAACTGAAGACGTATGAAATGATCAAACCTCAGACCTTGACACTTCAGTTCCAAACCAGTAAGAGTTTAAAAAATAGGTAAATATGAACTAATTTATGCCTATGCATATTAAGGGTGTCAAGGTACCTTTTCTTTTGTACAGCAAAGATACTTTCACACATGTCCCAGAACTTAAGCCCTAGTTTTAGGAATTCACTCTTTATATGAAATGATAGAATTTGGCAATTAATTTGCATTAACTGCTTATCAAAGGCATCCCTGGTGATTCTCTGTAGTGATTTCCAGTGCAGAATTTCTTCTGAATCTCCTCACACTTTCTACCCTTAATATTGCAAACACATTTCCCAGACATACATTCTCTGCCAGTTTCTAAATGGTATTCAGCAAATTTATTGACTGCCTTCTAACTTACTCTAGTAAATTAAAAATATTCTTCACAAAACCTCAAATCCTCAGGTAGACTTGGGCTTACACAGCAGGAAGTTCAGCATGGATTGGAGACAGAATTTTTACAGTGGTTTTTAAAACATCATTACTCTTTCTTCAGTATAAAAATAGTAACACTCTTACATATTTATCTCTCCCCTAAAATTCAAGAGACTGATGTATCTGAACTTTTGATCCTACAGCCAGGAGAAAACTAGGAAACACCTTCAAAGACAAAGGCCAGAAACTAGAATTCGTATCTATGAAAAACTTGACACCAGGTGCTCCAGAAGATGACAGAAGAGATTTTTAAAAAGCACATCAACAGTTGACTTACCTGCTTTCCATGAGAGCTTTACAGATTCCTAAATGCCACCGTGGTACCTAAATAGCTTTTAGAACATAGTCATAGTCAACTGCACTAATCGCCTCATGGCACGTGACCTGTTCCACGGGCCTGAGTGTGCCTTGGTGGAGTCTATTTGCTCACCACAAACCTCACTTCCACAGCAGCAACTACCTGTCCTCCCAACTTATGCTGAAATTCATCCACACAAGCTTATTTAGCTCAATCCAAATTTTCAAAAAGCCTGTTTGTGTGGGGGAAAGGATGTAATATGAGAAATAGGTTTAATGGGTTTATGTAGGCAGTGAACTCTAGACCCCATTGAAAAATAATCTTTTCATCACTCGGGAAGTGTCAACTACAAGCTTATCGTTTGCTGCAGAGAGGAGTAACACAGAATTAATACATGTATTTCAGGATCAGAAACCTCTGCTGTATATCTAAATACTGCTCCTTGCTTGGTCCAGATTGGCTTCACAAATGTGTTTTCTATACATCTAAAGCATTTTTTACTAAACCAAGGGATTAGGCTTTACTTTCTTTAATGCATATAACGTGCAAATTAATGTGCTGCAGATTCAGGAAGCTGTAGGAGTCTCTTTAATTTTCTTACTTTAAAATGTACACAGAATGTGAATATGTTCCTCTCATTCCACAGTGTACAATTAATTATAAGTAAAATTATGAGGCCTTAATATTTATCCAAGAGTCATGCATTTCACTTCATCACCTGCACTAGTTCTTCCAGCCTTCCAGATACATTTGTCACTGCTTTATGTCACGGATACTTTATTTCAAACATTTGAGAAGTATGTGGGCTATACAAAGATGTATGAGTAATAATTGGCTCTAGGTAAAAATACTCCTATAGATCTGTTTAGTGATGGCCAAAAGGTTCATTTAAAAAATCATCTTGGTTTGGGGTGACATTTTTAATGTTTAAAATATTTTTACAAATAATGCAAAAATCCATATAAATTTTAAAACTAATTTCTTATCTTTGACTTGAAACTATTGTAAAGGTTATTTAGTAATTGTTTAAAACTATTAAGTTTACTGCTCAAAATTAGTAATGATGTGTAAAACTTTATATTTAGAGCAATGAAGTTTTTGAATACCTCAAATTCTCCATCAACTCAGGAAAACAGAGCACATATTGCAAGGGAACTAGCGCTGCGTGCAGAAGTGGGATGCCCACATAAAAACACTTTAAGAGGTAGGAAGGCTAAATCATATTATTTCACCTGCCAGCTGAGCTCTCTAAATACCTCTTTTCTGGGAGTGTGATTGATATGTCATCAGCACAACCATCACTTCTTGCTCTGTTTCAAGTTTTCATGCAATTTAGGCATTTGTTTCAAAAATATCACTGCTTTTCTAGGAAAAAAGTCTGGAGTTAAGCATTTCTGATGGGTTCATTCAACCTGATATGACAAAGGAAACATGTTCATATTGGGAAAATCTAAAACCATTTCATGATGTTATTTTTCAGCTTGGCTACTGAACAGAGAATTAAATTACATGAATAAATTATCTGCACAGCTACACGTTTTATGAAGTCAAAATGTGACCCAATGTAATGCATTTTTCAACTGGGTGCAGTGAATCTGTGCCAACAGTTGAATATCACACCATAAAATCCTATTGTCTAGAAGAGAGAATTTAGTGGGGCTTCTTCCACTTGTGCACACTTCACCAGTTTATTTTTCAAGAGAAGGAGATTGTTACTTGATAATAAATGATTAAATTTGATAATAGTAATCAAAGTCAACAAGCAGACCACTTGCTGCTAGACAGTGAACAAAGCAGATTTATATTCTATTATGGTTTCCCCTTCAGGATCTCAAAAGCTTACAAGTGTTGTAAGTATTTGGTAGAAATGCCACTCCAAATTTTGGCTAAGAAACTAACAGACTAACAGTTTAAATGTCTGTTGAGCATGCTGCCTTCCAAAAGCAATTCCATAAGAACTGAAAAAATAAAGATATTATTTGTTGATTCCAGCCTATTGAGCACATAGGTCTTCTTTATTAGTAGATGTTCAATATGTCAAATGGAAAAGTTTTGTTCTTCTGTTTGGAATGATTACTGACTTATACATTTGATAATCTAGTGAAAAGTAAGATAAAATCAATAGGAAACTTCAAAAGTATATGGAAGTTTCCCAATTCAGTTAGTGCAGTGATTTTCTGTGAAGAGGACTGTGAAGAAGCAATTGAGAAATATTCAGAATGTGGTCCTTCGCAGAACAGAGCACAAGAAATAAGGAGTCACCAAACAGGAATTTCTGAAGCTAATCTAAATGCTACACCAACAGTCTCGTTTCTTTACAATCCATAAGTCTTTCCCAAACTGCAGAAACTGTGTTCCCTGATTCACACTTGGTATAAACACAGCAAAAGTCCCTGCTTTTTGTTTGTTTATCTCACCTTGAATTAGTGTGGTTTTGTAAAGTTAACTAAGAGCTGACCAAGGGGATTTCAAGTTATTTATTAGGGCAATCAAGCAGAACCCCAACTCCCTCGTACTCTTGAAACCACTTACAAGATAAAGTGGGTCTGTTTTCACAGAAGCTATTCAGGCCTGTCTGAAAGTCAAAGAATAAACATCTTCAGAAAAAACAGCTAAAGAAGGAAAGTGCTCTGACAGTGTAATTGGGGAGCAGACCTGATGATTTCTAAGACTTCTGAAAGACTGTATGACTGTTCTTTCGGAAGTGAAATACTAGATTACACACAGAAAATAGGGCAAAACCCCCAAATATCATCTCATCTATCTTCACAAGATACGTTTAAACTAAAAACATCCCTGATTACTATTGTTTAATATGCCTTTAGTAACCTCCAGGAAGTGAGGAACCTTGGAGTTCAACAACCTTTTGAGACCGACCCAGGTTTCAAATCTCTGCTCTGTTTAAAACATTCAAAATGTACCAGCATGGTTGAGATTCTGATGTTAGGATGAGAACATGAGAATGAGAATGCTTCTTTAATAAATGTGGGCCTTCCACATCACCTCCATCCAATATTCTCTTACTTGTAGCACATAGGACAGAAGTGACTCTGTTAAGTCCTATCAACACACTAGAAGTTGGAGCACACAGTTGTTCAGGGAAGTGTCATGATCGAAACCAAAACCACCCAAGGCAGGGGTGTCAAGAATCATCCTCTTGGATTTAGGATTCCGAAGTTACCTCTGGGGACACTGGAGTCTTCCTTGGTTTTGACACCCATACATCTCTGAGCAGGAGCCCTGCTGAGATCCAAATCAGGGAGGCAGTGACTTGTCCTGGCTGACACAACCAGGAAATACAGCTATTTTACTCCTCCAGTTTCTCTTGAAATTGAGATTTCAATCTTAAATTAGTACAAAATAACCAGGCATTCAAAGAAAACACTGGGAAAGAGTCTGTGAAGTTTAGGGAAGTTTACTTTCTTCCAGTAAACATATTGGCTTCCTGCTAAAGAATCAAACCCCAACTTTTCCAGAGAGTAAAGAATAAAATAACATCCCCTAGGCTTTTGATGGTCAGAGGAAAGTTGGAAATATACCACTTCATAGCTCACTGAGTTACCAAGTTACCATCTCTGAAACACCATCAACAGAAAGAGTAAGAGACTACAGACTGAACAACTAAATCATTAAATGGTCTGAGTTGGAAGGGACCTTAAAGACCCACACGTGCTGGCTCATCTATCATGCCTTTCAAATGACTGCTAATTAGATATAATGACCAAATTTACTAATCACTTTGAGGAAAGCAGACTGAAAAAAGCACAAGTCTGATGTCGTTAGCAACGCTGACAGCTCCTATTGTTTCAGCACATACTCTGTTATGCTGGGTTTATCTTTAAAGCACAGCTCCAAGAACAAATCTACTTTGCAAAATCTTAATTTTCACACTTTTCTCCATAACCATTGCTACATTTATAGGGAAAAAACCAAACAACCACCACTCAAATGTCAAAATACTTTGTGACTACTTAGAGATTCAGAAACCAAGGCAAGAGGGATTTTTTGGATCTGATTCAGGGGTTTGAATGCTTCGAATGGTGGGAATGTTCAATTGTGTTAATTCAGTTGAACACAGATTGTCACCAGCTTCTGCATACTCAAAATAAAAAAAAAAACAAACCACAACGTTATCTTATGCTAAGAACAAGTTCTCCATTGCAACAGTTTAATATGGCTTTTTCTGACACATTTACTTACTATTTTGCCACTAGAATCTACAGTGGTTTCTCCAAAGTTCTCCCAAAGAACGTAGTTTATCACAGCTTAGTTTCTAGCAGTGACTTAATTCTTATTACTCTGAGTAAGCTTCATTAAATTAATTGACTTAGCTGGAACTGCTCACAGTAGTTAATGTTTGCAGCATTGCACGAATTAGCTGTACTGAAAGAGCTGAGAACAATGCAGCTACTTCTGCCTCCAGCAAATAAGCCTAGTGAGCTACCTGATTTACGATGCATCAATCCAGTAAATTAGCTGAAGGGATATAATGTGTAGAGCTTTTAAAATGGCAGGCCATAGACATAAAGAATATCAAGATTTATATTTTCTGAGCTTCGCTAAAGAACATAGTAAGTGTATTGGTAACACTTGTATTTGATTATCTAAAAAATAGATCAGCTAAATGTACATTTCTACCTAGTTTTCTAAGAGGTCCAAGAAGCTGGTAGTTAAAACATAATAAATAATTGTAAATAAAAGACATTTACAGGCTCTAAGCCCCGTCTACTCAAGCTCTATCTCAGCCATTTTTCAGAAAATGGATTTAGCAACATTTTCTTAAATCATCTTTTCATTATGAAGGTAATTTAACAACATTTGAGGCACACACTGTGCTCTAATATATTCAAAGTAGGAAAAGGAAACCACAGAAGTGTGAGCCACTTCACAGACAAGAAGACAACTTCTCTAAATAAATTTGCTGTCAGGGTTTAATTTTAATTACTGTAAAGCCACTCTTCGGATTGTCCACCTAAACTCACAACTTGGGACATAATAAACAGTTGTAATAGTGGTTTTAAATACAATGTGGACATTGCTGCCACAGATGGGATGAGTCCAACCTTGACACAGTCCAAAGTGTGCTGTCTTCCATGAGAGCAAACAGAAGACAGTCAACCAGAACTCAGAAAAACCCACCTCCGATTCCTCATCAGAGAAATAACTTTGGCAATACTGTTTCTAAAGATTTGTCATCCCAACTTGGTGACAATACCCCTGTCATCTGCTACTTTCATTTTGAAGGACCTACGAGTGCCCTCAGTAGGAAAGCGCCTTTCTTTGTCTGCCAAAACTGTTTTATCTCCTCTGTATCTCCCTTCATGTCTCCTTTTGCTTGTATGACTAATTTCTGATCTATCTCCTTCTTGGGCAGCACCAGCCTCATTAAAACTGACTCCTGTTGCCTTGGCTGAGTGTGGCTTCAATGGAAAAGCAACATCTGAGTGCACTGGTTGACCTGAAAGTTACTCTTTAACTCCAGCCCCATCAGCTGTTGGATTTCTATCAAAAAGGAGGCACTCTGTAAGAAGGGAAAGCTTTATCTACACTACTTAATTAGGTATCTTTTAATAAAGACATGACCTGCTGTCTCTCTTCCCACCTGCAAGCACTATAATTAAAGTTTCTCTAACAGAACATTAAGCAATTTTTGCTCCCTTGCCATTTTTAAAAATCTAAATACAACTTCACAGGAACTTGAGAAGTAAAAAGCAAAAATGTGCCAACTGCAATACTAACTATGAAAGAAATCTGTATTTTTCTTGTGAACGCACAGTTAAGCATTCAAATCCGAAAACAACCAACCAACCAAAGGTAGCAAGTATTCTAGAAGTTCTCAGTGGCACCTTGGTCTTTTTACCGTCATCAGAAGGAAAATTTGTGGTGCAGAAGCACCGAAAATCAACACAATTTTGTTTACCCATATATGGACACTCCAGGTCCTTAGCATCAAAACTATCTGGATTTTGATAAGCATACCTAAATAGATATTAATACATATGTAAAAAAACAATTACACATGATTCAGTGATGGTCTTAGGAATGAATCTGTGTATATTTATTTGGTTGGTTTGATGTAGAACTGACAAAACAACATGAAAAGAAACCCTCTAAGTGAATATGAATTTCACTGAAATGGAGGAAAACCCCACTTCTTCATTTTGGACGGTTTATAGTCCTAAAAGTAAATATCGTTGGATACAAAGAAGAAAACAAATCTAAGTAAAATGCTGCAAAAACCAAGATGTTCCAATTCTAAAAAAGGATAAAAGAGATATAGCTTCCCCAAACAGCTTTAGTTTATCCAATTCAACACAGGTTTCATAAATCTCTACGTTAGGAAACTAATCTATTCACAAACACACACAAAGCAAAGTGAAGGAGTAACCTTATCCTAAACCTGACAATAGATGTGTATGCAGGAGACCTAAATAATGGATAAGAGTTTCCAACCAGAGGAAAAGCAGCTCATTCCCCAAAGAACAGGAATATAAAGATAAAAAAAATGTAATCATAAATTCATGCAATCCAATTGTGTGTATATATAAAGTGATATATATATAGATATACATACTGTGTTTCTTGCCTTTTCCACAGCCCAGCTGACAGAGCTAAGCCAAAGCCTGATGATGCCTTTCCCCATAGATGGCCAATAACCTGGAACTCTCATTCCAAACAGGCCTTATTCTCACATTAGTGTTATTCAGGGATACTAAGAGTCAATGGGTTTCCAAGAAAGTAGGTTTGAACTTCTTCATATCCATTTACTGACACTCTTACTGCATGACTGCCAACGATGAGATGAAGCCAACCAAAAGAGACAAGGCGCGTTATGCAAGGCCCCAGGCAGCTTGGTCCAACACCAGCTACTCTGTGTGCTCCAGGAAACCGGGGTGGAAGTCAGGGAGTGAAGTTAGTCCAAATGAAGTGATGGAGGAGAGCGTGCCTTAGCAGAGTGCCGCGGAAGGGCTCCACACAAACCCGGCCTTCACAGCAGCACTCCATGTGCCACTTGAAGTAAAACACTCCCTGGTAACTGAAATGCTTAATGGATATGAAGCTTCAACTCTCACACACAGAATCTTTCAGTCTTTCATCACAAAACCTAATCGTATCATGATGTGCCAAGAGATAAAACAGAGTATTCGCTACGGTCGAATAATTCAGACTGAACCCAAGTCATCTCAGAGAGGATGGACCTGTAAAGATCAGCCACAAAGGGAATATCGTGGGTCAGGAACTGAACCAAAGTCAAAATCAGCAACCTTGATGAAAAAAGTAATTATGAAATGTCAACATATAGAGTAGAAATTGTCTGTGAGGAAAGGAAATTGTATTTTTTACTTACTGAAGCTGAGGCTTCAGCTCAGAATTATCTCTGCAATGGGAAGCAACACTGCTAGAAAGATGTCTATCAGTTTGAGAGTTGAGAACAGCAAACATTGATCTAGAATCCATACTCTGTGACAGAAATGAAAGGAAGAGCTCTTGTTCAGCTTAGAGAAGATGTGGCTGAGGAATGTAAAAGACCATTACAAAGAAATTAAACTATTATCAGTAAGCATTCTGGGTAGCTCAAAAAGAAATATTGTGTAATTGCAACGGAGACAACACACTTCAGGGAGAATTTCTGCAAAAGAGCAGAACACAGAGCCTAGTCTGCATCACTGATTTTCTAACATCCAGTGAGATTATCATGTTTCAGGAATTATACAGTTCTCTTCTAGAGAAGAAGGCTAGAGAGATGTCCAGAGATGGGCTGGAGAACCTTCTGGTATCCTTTTATATGTTTTTATGTGTCAGAGAGCAATTTTTTCTGATGCTTTAAATGTTATTTAAAATGGCAATTTTTGTTTGACTAGATCTCATTTTCAGCAATCAGTCTCAGACAGAAAATGAAAATTGGAAAGTTCAGCAGTGCAGAATTTTCTCCTCTCTCTCATTCCTATTCCTGTTAAACAAGGCCTCTCATTTTGAGGCAAGCATACTACTAATTCAGAAATGTATACATTTAATTACCTGTTCCCACCGAAAATAACATAGTTTCTTCTACAAGTAATGTATACACTAAAACCTGTATAGTAATGAATCACAGAATGGTTTGGGCTGGAAGGGATCTTTAAAGGTCATCTCACTCAGGTGCAAAAGAAGAATGTCCAAAGATTGGAAAGGAGGACAGGTGGCCTGGGAGGACTACAAAGAGGTTGTCAGGAGCAGCCAGGGTTCAGGTTAGGAAAGCAGAAGCCCAGATAGAGATAAATCTGGCCAGAGACATTAAGGGCAACAAGAAAAGCTTCTATAGGTATATCAGTGATAAAAGGAAGGCTAAAGAGATGTGGGCCCCCTCCGGACGGAAACGGGAGAGCTGTCCACGAGGGATATGGAGAAGGCTGAGGTCCTCAGTGACTTCTTTGCCTCAGTCTTCACCGGCAAGGGCTCTAGTCACAATGCCCAAGTTACGGAAGGCAAAAGCAGAGGCTGGGAGGAGGAAGATCTGTCTGCTGTAAGTGAAGATCAGGTTTGAGACCATCTAAAGAACCTGAAGGTGCACAAGTCCATGGGACCTGACGAGATCCATCCACAGGTCCTGAGGGAGTTGGCAGACCAAGTTCCCAAGCTGCTTTCCATCATATTTGAAAAGTTGTGGTGGTCTTGTGAAGTGCCCGCTGACTGGAAAAGGGGAAACATCACCCCCATTTTCAAAAAGGGATAAAAGGAAGACCCAGGTAACTACAGGCCAGTCAGTCTCACCTCTGTGCCTGGCAAGGTCACGGATCAGATCCTCCTGAAGGCTTGGAGGAATAACATGGAATAACACATGTTGTGATACAAAGCTAGTATAGCTATTTTTCTTGGTAAAATGTACAGTTAGTGGTATCACAGGGAAAAGCAGACACAGATAACGTTAGCTACAGAGCCGCTGAGAATTCCATTTTTATACTGAGCCGCACTGGAAGTGACCCCTTGCAAAGAAAAAAACGCACTTCCCAAGTAACTGCAGTGAGAATTCTAAGTAAATGAAAATGTCAAATGTCTTACTTGCAATTATCTATCTTTTCATTCATCGTCTTTTTTGAACATCAGGTTGTCAGGTACAGGCCCCTACAGAATTTCAATTGCTGTTTAGAGCAGTGACTTGTGGAAGCTCACACCTCAGTGTTTGGTCTAGCCTCCCAGCGATGATTTGTTGTGAGGGGCCATCCGTCATCCCCAAGGTTTCCTGCAGTGTGATGAGTTAGGATGTGCTGGTGGAATAACTAAAAGCAGTCATTATTTAGAACAACCTTGAGAATTCACCCAACTAGGTACTGTAATAGGAAGACACGGGTGGAAAGGTGGCCTCATCTTCTTTAGCTGTTCGCAAACTCTGAATAATTGTGGATGCCACGTGCCCATCAAAGCTACTCTATCACTCCCCTCCTCACCAGGACAGGGCAGAGAAAATACAACGAAAGGCTCCTGGGTCCAGACAGGGGCGGAGAGAGCTCACTCACCAATTACCACCATGGGCAAACGAGCCTTGACTCAGGGAATTCATTTAATTTATCACCAATCAGATCAGAATAGGATAATGAAAAATAAAAAAGCAAACCTTAAAATACCTTTTCCCACTTCTCCCTTCTTCCTGAGCTCAACTTCACCCCCGATCTTCTCCACCTCCTCCCCACCAGCAGCACAAGGGGACAGGGAATGGGGGCTGTGATCAGTTCATCACATGTTATCTCTGCTGCTCCTTCCTCCTCACACTCTTCCCCTGTAGCTCCCTGCTACCAAAACCTTGCCATGAAACCCGATATAATGAAGCTCCTCTTTAGTCTCTATCAGATTAGCCACTGAGACCATGAAGGAGGCCAGAAAAAAAGAAGATAAGCAAACAGTTTAACTTACAAAGCTTTCTTTGTAGCATTATTTGTTCTGAAATGGGCCTCAGGCCTAGTGCTGGATCATCACCAACCTGAAAACCCTCCTACAGAGCAACCACTCCCAGTCTGAGGCCACAAAAGGGACTGTGCTGGCATGACTCTTGTATGATTATTTGTATTTTCTAAGCAGACACTAAAGTAATGGTTATTTTCATTTATGGGATAGATTTGATTGGAAACTATCAACTTATGCCACAGAATCCATGAAAACATCTAACCACAGAATATTGTCACTGTCCTCAGCAACCACTCTTTCCTTAATGCTCACACTACTGTTCAATGTGGTGACATAAAAATTCAGTAAGCATCTATTTTTAACACACAACAACAAGGTGTTGAGTCTGTATGTTGTTATTATTCTTATTCACTGTTTTGTCTTTGAAACTAAACACACTTGGAAATAGACATGTTTCATAAAGCAAGTAATGTGCATTTTACTACATTTTCCACATGCTGGTTTTTTTTAACGTAGCTTTTCCACAGCTCTGGGGGTTTTATCCATGTCTTTCATTTTTAACTTTGAAAAGTGTTATTTACTGAATTTTATAATAACATATATATGCCATGTCACCACTACTAGCAATATCTTAAAACATTTTGAAGCACCGGTTGCATAACTTCCTGCTGTCACCCTTCTAAGGAGAAAACTTTCTAAGAATAGCAGCAAAACCTTGAACATTTCTGTTCCATCTCTGAGCTTGTCTCCATGGAGCACAGAACCCCTCAGAAGGAGACAGCGCAAACTACTAACGTTTCTTAACAATTTTCACTTCTGAGAAACTTTGATAAAGATGAGCAGCAACGTTGGACAGAGGTGTCGAAATACTACTGCTAAGGGTGTCCTGCGCTCTGAGGGAAGGGATGTTTGTTGAATTATTTCAAAGGAAAGGGACAATCAGGAAATGGAGCAACCTATTTTTTGTTTCAATATGTAATTTAGTAAATATAAAGAGATAAATATCAACAATTTAGTAATGGCATCTATGTTGTATATTTTATACGTTTCAGATGGAAGGAACTTTTTCTTTTTTCAAACGCTCATGGAGATTAAACCCAAAATCTTCTGGAGATGTACTCATGAGTCCTGTAATTCATGGCTTAAAACCTGTTATCTCTCTAAAATCTCCTCCTCCAACAAGATGTGGAACCATAAACTTCTCCTATAACATCAGCTTCTTTCATAAACCTCTCCCACATCTAAATTCTGAGGCAGGATATGTCCTACTTGGGTTTCTCAAGGTAGTTTCGCGATTGCGAATATCAAGTTAATTAAGATATATTTTCATAAATATATTACATCTGTGCTGACCAGTCAGCTTTTAATTTTCTGCACCAATAAACACAAACTATAAATATGTAATTTCTCACATACTTGTCTCATACTAGGTAGCCTCAGAAATTACCACTGTCAGTGACTGGCTGTGCTCACGTATGAAAACTGAGGTCCTTCAGCAGTAAGATAAATGGAAAAATGGAGGATGTAGAAGGGAAGTGATTTGACCAAGGCCAGATATAATGGAGAAGTGAAGTGACTTTGATTTATGGCACAGCCATAAACAGAAGCTTTGATTTTTCAACTCCTATTTTTGCATTTGACCTGACCTTGCTATGCCTTAAAGCTCTAGTAGAAATTCAGTATCTTCGTTTATCTCTTTCCCAATCTTTCATTTGTTGGGTAAACCGGAGGTAACACAAGGAAAAAATACAATATTATTATTATTATATAATAATCAATATAAATCATATGCAGCAAAGTAATTAGACCAAGTAAAGCCCTATCCTGAATTTTCTCATCAACATCATTCTCCAACATCCAAATCGTCTTGATATCATTCCTGGTTTACACTTGCTTCAAGTGTAAACAAAGTCCTAAAGCCACAACGTGCTTGAGCTGCTGCCTCCACACCCACTTTTGCAGATTCAGTAAAGCTGAAGAGATCACCACGCGTTTTGTTTCTCTAGGATTTATGCAACTAAGCCCCAACGCTTTACAGCTCTTTCAAGCTCAAGCTGTTTCTGCACTCTTCCAGAGCAGAATAATGCCAAATTGTTTTCTGAGGGAGAGTGAGAAGTAGATTATTGAAGCCACTTAAGGACATCATCAGCTTCTTGGCGAACAAGGTAATTCAACAGGATGACAGGCATGTACTCCACTGCATCTCTAGTGTGGCCTTTGAGGAAGAAGCACAGATTGCATTTGCTGTCAAAGATGCTTTATTGGAGGAGATAAGTGGAGGGGGTGTGAGGCCATTTGGAGGCTTCAGAAAGCAATATACAGCACATTCAGTCAACGAAGGAAAATCTGACCCTCCAACAACCCTAATGCTTCCTCCAGTCGAAGCAATAATGTTTGCCACAATTCACCTGCTAAACCGTCAGGCAGAGCAGCGAAAAGAACAGATTTTCTTAATGTCACTTGGGTGATTGGTCTATCTTGTAATTCCCTTTGACACTAAACCCAACGGATTAAACAGCAGGAAATGGCACAGCAGCCAAAATTCAAACACCTGCTGCCTGTTTCAGCTGGACTGCTGAACCCCTCCAGAACCACACATCTGCAGAGTATTAATGGCCAAAGAATCACTGCTGGAATTTCTTTTTTACATGATATACTACAATATGTTTTTTTTCCCATAAAAGAAAAAGAAAAAAACATTTAGCAAAATAAAGAATACCACATACCAGATTGGAGGGGCTAGAACCCCTCTACTGGGAGGCCAGGCTGAAAGAGTTGGGTTTGTTCAGCCTGGAGAAGAGAAGGCACCAGAGAGACCGTCTTGGGGCATTTCAGGACTTCAAGGGGCCTGTTGGAAAGATGGGGACAGACTTTTGAGCAGGGCCTGTTGTGGGAGGACAAGGGGTGGTGGTTTGAAACTGAAAGAGGAAGATTTAGACTAGAGAGAAGGAAGACATTTTTGACACTGAGGGGGGGTGAGCCCCTGGCCCAGGTTGCCCAGAGAGGTGGTTGATGCCTGTTCCCAGGTAAGGTTGGCCGGGGCTCTGAGCAACCTGCTCTACTTGCAGATGTCCCTGCTCACTACAGAGGGGTTGCACTAGATGACCTTGAATGGTCCCTTCCAACCTAAACCACTCTGTGATTCTATGACACACTCATGCAGAACTTTAAGGGTGAATGTGCAAATAAGTCTCAGACCCCTTTTCCCTAAAAAACAATCTCTACGGAAAATCCCCCCCAGTTACAAGCAGCATGAGGCTTCTGAGATGCAACAAAGCAGTGCCGACTTAGCTTGAGAAATTTATGACATTTTTATCACTTCATTCAAAAGAAAACAGCAAAAAACCACTCACAGTCTTGCTCTGCTTTGCACAGTAGTTAACCTATGGCTAAAATAATAATTTAACTCTCTGTAAAGTTATATTTCTAAATTTGTTAGGAAAGTAACTTTCAGATAGTAAAACACTGATCAGAGGAGACTGTAAAGAACAGTGGAGATTGTTTAGTGAAAGAAGTATCAAATTCACCATTTTTTACTGTTGGATGCTTTCCACTTTCAAGTGCCTGCGCAGAACCCAAGCTTTTCTGTTGATCTTTGCTCACTAAATGCTTCCTTCTTTCCCCCTGTTATAGAGAGATTGTTACTAAGTCATCCAAAAAGTTAGTAATAAAAATGGGAGCGACAGCATAGGAGGCAGTGAGATATTCACTACTTCAACCTTATACTTTATGTCCTATACTAAAAGCATGAGGAAAATATGAGATAAAGTGATGGTTTGTGTGCGATTACATAGAGGAAATGTAAAAATCTAAAGGCAACATAGGAAATAATCCTTAAGTAGATGTAAGGAAGAAGTTTTTCACCATAAGAGTGGTGAGATGCTGTCACAGGGAAAGTTGTGGATGCTCCATCACTGGATGTGTTCAAGACCAGGTTGGACGGGGCTCTAGTGGGAGGTGTCCCTGGCCACGGCCGGGCGTTTGGAACTAGATGATCTTCAAGGTCCCCTCCAACCCAAACCATTCTGTGACTTCATGAAAATGCAAACTTTTATGCATTTTTCATAGAAAAAACAGGGTTTGAGTCTTAAATATGGGATATTTCTTATAAATTTGGTTAAAAGCCATAGAAAACAAGCTAAAAGAGAGGAAATAATTGCCTATTTTAGTATTTTTAATCTGTCAAGATGGCTGTTAGGAAAATTAATGCTACCACAGAATCCATAAAGGGAAGGCATAACAGTATTTTAGCTTGGTGACTCTAACTTGCCTGACTCTACATACATTTTCCTCTTTACCTTCTTAAGATGTTATTTGCTTTTTTGAGATGGACACAATGATGTTTTCATAACTCCATTCGCAGGGCATTTCTATAGAATATAGTCACCTGGGAAAAACAACACCTCAGTGGTCCTACCTCTAAAGAGAAAAGTCAAGGACGAAGAGCCATCTGTGGTGCAGAGGGTGAGAACTCACCCGAGTGTTCCTATGGTTTCTGTACGTGGGTGTATATGGGGGTGGTGTGTTTTAGTTCAGTGCTTGCTGACAATGGAAATGTAGCACAAACACTTCTATGTGCTTTTGGAAACGTTTTTCATCATTTTTGATTATTTTCAAATGAAGCGAACACTAAGGACTCAATTAAATGACAAGAGAACCATGTAAACACCACCTCCTGGTGAGCCCTCACAAGAAAAGCCTGTTCCATGAGAGACATTTTATTCCTGGATGAGGTAGGTAGTGGAAACAACCTGACACTTTAGTATAAATGTGGCTGTTTACAAATATTTCCTTTCCCAGGCTGACAAGCTGAAATATAGATATATAGATGATCTAAGAAGACAACAGGTGCCCACCTGTGCAGGCTTTGGTTTAGCAATTAAGCTTGGCAGGCTTTCAGTCACTGTGGGATTTTTTTATGGCTATATATTATGGGCTATATACATCTACTTTTTCACCATTATGTGACAAACAACAGTCTCAACCTGGGGAGTTTTAATTGATTTAATTTACTGCTAATTAACACCAGCTTTTGATCCCCAAGCATTTAATTTTGCCTCCTTCCCCAGGTTCATCTGAACTCATGCACATCTCCTAGCCAAGTTTGCTTTGTTTTCACTAAATCCATTCCAATTCCACAGAGAGATGACAGGCAGCACAGGATCACAACAGGGTCATGTGCACAATGGTTCCTCTCAAATACTCTTTGTTTCTTCCTGGTTTCCTCTTTGCTTCTTGTCCCTTGTCTCAGATGCTCTTTGCTTCTCCCAGTTTTCCTGCAGCTCTGCTTCTTGGTCCCTGCCACAGCCCATGAGCCATGGCCCTTCAAGGCTCTTCCTGCCCTGCATGGTGCCTCCTTCCAAAAATGTGTCTCCAGATGGGTACTGCCACTCCCTCAGCTGTCTCCTTCTTAAACATCTTTTTTAAGTGGTGCCAGGGCAACAGATGACATTGTGGTTACTTTTGTGCCACCAATAAATTTCATTCAAGTTGTCTGAACTCATCTTTAGGAGGGTAGGGCAAAAGTTTTTCTCTACTCCGTGTTTGTAAGATCACAATATTAATCTGCATCTGTACTTCTGCAACATTTACACATAGCAGCAGGAGAAATCCTGTGTGCTGTTGTCTCTCTGACGCACTGGGCCTGTTCTACACCAGGAACGATGAGAGACTGGTAGAATGACTGTGTCCAAGTCTCTTGTGATGCTCTGAACTGAAGAACCACAAAAAAAGATCTCAACATATTGTTGTGGGATTTACTGAAGTAAGTGCTGAATAGATTTCTACAGGCAAAACCAGAGTGGTGACAGAAAGACACTTTTCAGAGCTATAGGGAACCCAAAGTCCATATGGCTGAGCAAGAAGATAGAGAGAACGGAACATGATCCCACACTAGTTTCCACTCCGTAGGGTTATTGCCAATTTAGAACAGAATCTAGGTCCAAATTTACAGAAAAAAAGCTTTTTCAGACATTCAAAACTATTCATTTGTTGCAAGTTGTCACTTCCAAAAGACACTGTGTACTAGGAGATCGCGGGGAGGGGGGGGGGAATCGATAAGAGCACATATTGAGTGCTGAGACGTTCACGTTGTAACCAAAAATTATAGAACCTTCATAGCATCATTTTGGCTAGAAAAGACCCTCGAGGTCATCGAGACTAACCATTAAGCCAACACTACCAGGTCACCACTAAACCTTGACCCTCAGCACCACATCTCCACGGCTTGGAAACCCCTCCAGCCCCTCAGTGTCTTTCCATAGCCAGCAATGTCTTTGTTTCCTTGCAGTAATCTCAGTATTTCAGCTGAACTGTGACCCACACTCAATGTGCAATTCAAATTCATCCATAATTAGCAGTTCTCAGGATTTACAAAAGGAAAGAGGGGTTTGGAATTCACACACACACTTTGCTTCTTTGTTTTCCTGTGTGTTTGTCAAGAGATTTTGGAATGGCTTTTGCGAACTGAAATAACCGCTAAAAATGTACTTATATTTCAGTATTTGTAACCTTGGTGCAAATATTTTGTTTCTTCAATTATCTTGTATACTGGGATGGAACTCATGAAAAATTTATCTTCTGTGTTGCATCCAATATTTGGAGATCATGCCACCTGGAATCTATTTATTCAAACACACCTGGTGCTGTCTCTTTTTAGCCTGTAACACAAGTTAGCCTTGCCACCACCATGAATCATCATTTCTGGCTGCAGAAAAGCCTCTTCGCTTATTTCCCAATATGCTGCATACCAACTAGTGACTGAAAATTCAGGGATACCGTGAACTCCCAGTGCTATTCAACTGGAGTTTCTCTACCAATGCAAACAGGATTTGGGGGTTTACATTCTATTTTTTGTTTCATAAATGTCAGCAGTGGCAGAAAGGACCAGGAACTTCCAGTATCAGAGGCCAAACTTGTGTTACCACCGAGCAACTTTATTAGTTGCTTTCTGTTTATTTTCACTGTTCTCCAAGCAATTCCTCATCAGTGCATTTCCAGAAGAAACCACAAGCCCTGAAATAAGAGGGTGTTTTTTTCTACAGTTCCATGGCAGAAGGTACTTAAAACCCTCTGCACCTTAACGCGAGTCTTATTTTGGCAGCTCATATAAATTCCCTCCACGAAGACCCAAACATCAAAAGAAATAATTTCAACGGGCTCATAGAAGATTCTTCACATGAATGAAACCATCTCTTGAAAGCCAAACATCATAAAAATTGCAAACCGCAGAGACCTGAATATAATGTATATCATTAGAGGCAACACTAATCCATTTATCATCTAGTGATTCATCTTTGCCCTTCATTTCATTACAATGGAAAACAATCTGTGATCCTTTTCCAGCACTCTGCAATCATCAAGTCAATGCTACAGTATTTCATCAGTCCACTTTTGCCTACCAGAGGCCTGGACTGTAATGGTGACTTTGTAGTAGAAGACACATATTGCCCTATTGGAATGGGTCACCATTCCAGTAAATCCAGCCAAGGGTCACCAAGATGACTGGGGAGCTGGAGCACTTGATGTACTAGAAGATGCTGAGAGAACTGGATTTTCACAACCACCAAAAAGAGAAAGTCCATGTGGGATCATACGGTCTCTCTACTTAGTGAGAGAGTAGAGCAGACAGACCCAGAATTATGTTGGAGGTACACAGTGCCAGGGTGAGAGGCAACAGACACAAGCTGCTACAAGGGAAATTCACATTAGGTACAAAGGAACAAACCTTTCACGGTGCCAGTGACCCAACACTGGAACAGACACCCAGAGAGGCTGAGGCATTTCCATCTTTGGAGATGTTCAGAATTTAACTGAACAAGACTCAAGAGTAGCTTTGCCTAACTCAGCTGGTCCTGCTTCAAGTGGGCAGCTGGACAAACCCACCTCCAGAGGCCCCTTCCAAGCTACATCATTCTTGGTTGCTACTGTATGAGATCACTGCTGAGCTCACTAGAACATGCCAGATAGAAAGGCTTTACTGGTTCTGCTCTGCAGTTTCATGGAAAGTGCTGAATTTCCTTCCCACAAAGCAGCAGACAAAAACCCCACAATTCCAAATTTCCTGAAGTTCCTACGCAGAGTCACACAGTGCCGCATTAATTCCTCATCTGCCTAAGCCTTAAAAAAGAAACACAATTAGGAGGCAAACCTCCCCAAAACACCCAAGTGAATTTATTTCCTTGCTATTCAAACACCTACTGTGCTTTTCTAAAAAAAGGGGCAGGATAATTCTCCGTGTCCCACGTCTTCCTTGGGGCTTGTTTCCTGTAAAGAGCTTAAAACAAGTAATAACGCTAATGAAAGTGCTGACGTGTATTTTAAGTTTCTTATCTTTTTTTTTTAAGAGGGTAAAATGGTTAAGGTATTTACCTACCTGGCAAGCAGTCACAAAATATTTTACATCCTGACAGACCTCAAAGCGTTCACAACTCTATAATAATAGAATCATTCCATTTCCTGCTGAACTGCAGCCAACTCTGAGCCAGAACCCAGCAGTGGCTTAACAGCACAGATGAACACTGTCAGCCCTTTAGAAGAGTAGCTCGATGTAAATATCTTCCCCATTTAAAAACCACAGGGTGCTCCGAGACAGACAGAGCAGAATTAGCCAAACTTCAAAATAGCAGAGAAACCTGAAATAATCTCCCCGTTCTTTGGAGGTGTACCCCTGGTTTTTTTCAATGTAGAATCACTAGGAAATCTTACTAGGGATACATAAAAGCAGATGTATCTTTATTCCAAATGAATGCTAGGTTTGATCTGGGTTTAGAGGGAATGAATTTCATCTACAGAACTCATATTGGGTGTTGCCCCTTGATGGCCTGCAGTTAAATCCTGAGCCACGTTGGACAAACCTACTGAATTTGTTTTGATCCCAGCTCAGAAACATTTCACTTCTTCATGTCCTTCAGTGAAGCTTAAGTGACATATGCTTTTGGTATTTAAACACAGAGGGCTCAATCAGTTGCTTAAATATTAAAGGCCTAATGCTATTTGAGACAGTGCAGGAATATGTGAGATGTTGTCAGGAGGCTGGCAGATACAACAGCATCTCCGGGAGGCTCGTGACCGTCTGGAAAGGCAGCTGGAGGCTACACTGAGGCAACTAAATCAAGCTTTCACTCTCAAAAAGCAGCAAGCTGCTGCTGCACACACCACTTCTCCCTTAAATTTCTGCCCATCTTAGCTACTGATACAAATAAATAGAGATTATTATGAAAGTGCCAATATAAACATTTATTTTAGGGATTTTTTTAGAGACTGGAAAGACTTCCTACAAGCATACCTGTTCAAAATTACAGTTTTCACCAGCAAAGTTTGGGTTAAAAAACGTGTCCTTGACAAAATGTCATCAGAATCTTAGTTCGCATGACAATGAGCCAGATGTGGGTTTGTAATTAGTAGGAATAGGTGAATATTGCACCGATCTTTGCCACGTGACAGATGTTAGCTGGCAACCTATCTGGTAGGCACTGCCATTCAGAATCCAGCGTGAGCAGACTGAAAATGTCTTTGACTGGAGCCACAAGGACTAATATTACAACTCAACCACTCTGCTAAGACAGCTGAAGACAGATTATAACTAAATGGAGAAGTACAATTAATATTCTCCTATTTTTTGACAGTTTAAGAGGTTTAAGAGTTAAACGTTGGGAATCTGAAGACAATAAATACTAGAGAAGCACTAGCAGTCCATTGTTCAGCAAGCAGCTTCTGTCCCTGGATTACATACGGTGCAGAGAATGAAAAAAAAAGTAGTCCACATTTAGATCACTACATAAGAATCTTTTTTTAAATTCTTTTTGCTTTAATTTTGGCTTGCTTTTCAAAATCTTAGAAGAACTAGTTTCTCTAAATCATTAAAAAGCATGTTTTCCCTCTCTCATCCTCTCCATCCACTCCCTTTTCCCAAATTTCAGCAGGTATATGATGAATCCTATCAGACTGATAAGAAGGTTCTGCTATAAGCTCCTACATAAACATGTGTAAGAAAACAGTGGTAGAGAAAGACCAGATGACACAGTAAGAATGTTTTTTTAGTTGGTCACACTTAAGATGCACCCTTTTTTTAACAGCCAAAGTGGGTGGGAGCTATTTTGATACTTCTTTATCGCGCTAAAATAATTCATAAAATTTAAAATTAGAATCACAGAATGGTTTGGGTTGGAAGGGACCTTAAAGATCATCTCATTCCAACTCCTCCACCACGGGCAGAGACACGTCCCACTAGACCAGGTTGCTCAAGGCCCCATCCAACCTGGTCTTGAACACCTAAAGGGATGGAGCATCCACAATTTCCCTGGGCAAGAACTTCTTCCTAATTTCTAATCTAAATCTCCCTCCTCCAGTTTGAAGCCATTACCCCTTGTTCTATCACTAAAAGCCCTTGTAAAGAGTTCCACCCCAGCTTTCTTGTAGGTTCCCTCATATACCGGAAGGCCGCAATAAGGTCTCCCCGAAGCCTTCTCTTCTCCAGGCTGAACAAGAGATGAAATAAAATTCTCTGAATTAGAGAGATGAAAAATAGATGTAGCAATAATCTGCCTCACCTTTGAGATGCATACATGGATTGCATAAGAGATGATAAACACAGAGATTTCTTCAGTCAAAAATTAGGGTAAAATACGGGCATATCCATCAATCTGTAATAAAACCTTAAAATTGTGGGTTGATTTTCCTTTTTATTTATGGAAAAGTCCCACAACAACTCATTTTCCTCCCATAGGCTGTGTTAATTCCCCATGGTTTTAAAAGAAACTTTTCAAAAGGCTATCTCTTTACAAGTTATATATGTATTTAATAAACACACTGCCCACTCTTTTCCCAGTAAGGGCTGAAGAGATCTCTGAGCTTCCTTTTTTCCAGGTTGAACAACCCCAGATCCTTCAGCTGCTCCTCACCAGACCTGTGCTCTACATCCTTACCCAGCTTCATTGCCCTTCTCTGGACACACTCCAGCCCCTCAATGTCCTCCTTGGAGTAACAGGCCCAAAACTGATGCCAGGATTTGAGGTGTGGCATGGGGGACAATCACTAATTTATATAAAGAATTCAAGTCCAAACTCAGCAATTTTTGCAACAGCTAAAACAAAGCTGGCTAAAACATCTAGTGCAGTTCTTCCTTCTACCCTGGGCCATGATTGGCTTTGTCATCGTTAACCTTGTTAACTTGGTGAGCAATCAAAGCAACCAAAACTGTAACTGGAATGCAGCAGGCAGCCACTATGGGTTACACTCTAACAGCACCTTCCCAGTGATCTTTTGGTATCAGTCAATAACTGGCAGCACTGACAACGCCAGAAACTGTGATTTCCCTGTTTGAACTCAGATAACATAAGCTACAAATTCAAATGCCAAATATGCACCATTACAACAGATATATAAATATTGGATGCAAACAAGAGACGTGGTTTTAATTTGAATCAGTTTCAACATTTTGAATGGCTGTGCATAGCACAGATTTGCCAGGGGCAAGGATGTGTGTGTGTGTTGCTTAAAGCAATAAATACAGTCCACAGCAACGTCAAGTTCAGCGAAAGCCCAAAAGTGAAGCTTAATTCTAATTCAACCCTGAAACGAACAGTGTCTAACACAGTACAGTAGTATTAGCAGAACATAATCACCACACTGAAGAGCTCTAGGCTATCAATCAACTGGTTACCTCTTGGTTGCCTCATTGATATGGAACAAGCTCCTGTAACCATCTGGTGACTGCAGTGCTGCTTCAATAGAAAAAACAGAGGGATAAAGAACACTTCTCTTAAATGCCTATAAACCCTGCAGTAAATCGCTTGTGGAGATGGAACTTCTTCAGCTTAGAAACAAGGTTTCAATGGGCCAGGCTTGAGGCGCACTGAGAGTTTCAAGAAGCTCACATTTGTATACCCTGGAGTTCATCTGCAGGTGGAGAAAGGTCCTCAGGCTTGTTGATGCATAGCTTTTTCTAGCATAAAACTCATTGTAAAGGAAAGGAAGGAGAAGACAGACATGCTGAACCTAATGAAAAAGAGAAAATCATAAAGCTTACATATCTGTGACTGAATGAAGCATCACTCGTTAACCGTGGCCAAGCTCCCTGCTCCAAGCAGCCTGCTCTGCACGCTCCGCTATTAAAGAACTTGAAAAGAGGGGTTTCTTCTTTGTCAGTCTCAGAGGAACCACTACAGAAAGACCTTTGTTTGATAGATGACATCTGGTAGGTCTAGCTTTGCTTTTGCCTTCTCAAATTAGCTAAAACCAGCAAAACTTTTAATTCTTCGGAATGGCTGAATTCAAGCACCTTTTTCAGCAGATTGCAGATTAGCTGAAGGATGCTACACATGAGCAAGGCAGAACATGAAACATTGACCATAAAGGACCCTGCTCTCCTACAAAGCCTCCAATATCCCAAGGGAAATACCAAGGAAGCAGCCGTAATACACAGTGTTGCCACTTCAAAATATCCTTTTCCTCTTTCAAAATTCCAACAATTCAACAGCCTTCAAAAGAGGTATCGGTGGAGAACAAAATTAGCCATAAAACTCCACCCCATCCCAGGCCCTTTCAAGTGCAGTCTGAAGTGAATTCTGAAGAGCTGAAATTTGAATTTCAACATTTGTAAAATAATTCAGCCTTGTGTACCAACGGGTTCTCTAAGGATTCCATCAGTTTTGCTTATTAACCTCTGCAAGTAGAAGGAAAGAAAAAAATTTCTAGCATTAATCTGAAAGACTTTTCCCTTTTCATAAACCTACTTCAATAGCAACCATATGGTTACAATCCTGTTCTTTTAATCACTTCTTACTCTCCAGTGTTTGCCTGTGTTATTGAAGAGCTGCCATACATCACCCCTGGGGAATAGCTCTGCTGCAGGTTTGGATAATGGACTTGCTGTAGCATAGTAATTTTTTACAGTTATTTACTTTATCAGCAGTCCTCAAAGACTGGCTCTTTCTGAAATACAAGACATTGGCACAGGATCGGCTTGTTACATCCATTTCTACTACTTAATCATTTTATTTAATGTGACTTGGACATCAAGAAAAGAGAAAGTTAATAAAATGTGATGCTCCCAGGATGTTCCCCATATGGAAGAGAGATCCACTGCTCCACAGGCTTCACTTCAAACCCACTGTGGCTGAACCCACAGAGGACTGTAAGACCACTTACATTTGCCTACAAGAACTTCTCCTGAACTTTTTTTTTCCAACAGAAATACGCAGAAGTTGGGCCCAACTGTTCCAGTATTTGCAATGAGAGCATTCAGCAGAAGACCTGCTTCTACTCATGCTTATAGCCTTCCTTTTGCAGTTATCCTAGCTAAGACCAGCTGACTGAAGGCAAGAATGAAGAAAAATCCTCTTCCTTTCAGAAAAGTAGACAGACAGCCAGAGGACAAGGCGTTGCATATTGAGATGCCAGAGGTTAGAGGAAGAGAGACAAGCAGACAACAGGAATATACCTGAGAATGCAGAGGTCAGAGGATCCAGCTTCCTGCTGCCAAGCAACCGCAGTCAGAATTATCAGAACCTGACAAGTACTGTGTCAAGAACTCTTCCCAGAAAGTTAGCTCTTTGCCAGCTATAGAATTTCTTCTTAAAAGATTCCACCTATTCATGCGTAATTTCTCCATTTATTTATCTGCCAGCACTGTGCTTTAATAGTTTTCTTCCTGCTCTGGCTCTTGTGTCTTTATTCGTTTAGAGAAAATAAGCACATTCCCCTCTCACTTCTCATTTTTCTATATTAAATCCATCATCCTCTTCCAGATCTCCCATGTAATGGAAGCCACTATTCCTCCGAGTATCATAGATATTCTCCATTTCTGTTACTCTCTGCTTACTCACGTGAATATGGAACAGAAGAGACCTTAGTACTGTAAACATACTACTGAATTTGTGTTTTCCTACCTCCACTGGAAATTCCACCTTCATTACCCAGAATATCTGAAGATTCCTTTTGCGTTTGGTGATCCTGTAACCACCTGAGTCCCACTCCATGAAGTGAGAGTTTTCAAAATTGCTGCCCTATTTATAGATGCAGATATTAGCCAAGCAAAAAGGACTAACAAAAGAAAAATTTAAAAAGCAGCAAAGAAAAAACCATTAACCCTCCATCAAATACTAAGTTAAAAAATCAGACTTTACAAAACCAGCAGATTTTCTGAACATTGATACCTTTATCAACAATATGTAGCCATAATTAAGTATAACCATCAGTAAGTATATAACCTTAACACTGATTTCTTGACAAAGGTGGCTAGACTTCATAGAATGGTTTAGGTTGGAAGGGACCTTTCAAGATCATCTAGTTCCAACCCTCCATGCCACGGCTGGGACACCTCCCACTAGACCAGGCTGCCCAAGACCTCATCCAACCTGATCTTGAACCCCTCTAGGGATGGAGCATCCACAACTTCCCTGGGCAACTTGTTCCAGTGTCTCACCACCCTCTGAGTAAAGAATTTCCTTCTAATCTCCAATCTAAATCTACCCTCTTCCAGGTTGAACCCATTACCCCTCATCTTCTCACTGCAGGCCCTTGTAAAAAGTCCCTCTCCAGCCTTCTTGTAGGCCCCCTTCAGATACTGGAAGGCTGCNCACTCAGCCAATTCTTTATCCACCAATGGTCCAGCCATCAAATCCATGTCTCTGCAATTTAGAGACCAGGATGTTGTGTGGGACAGTGTCAAAGGCTTTGCTCAAGTCCAGGTAGATTACATCAGTTTCCCTTCCCTTATTCCACCAATGCTGTTATTCCATTGTAAAAGGCCACCAGATTTGTCAGGCAGGATTTGCCCTTGGTGAAGCCATGTTGGTTGCCAGCAATCACCTCATTTTCCATATGCCTTAGCAGAGCCTTCAGGAGGACCTGAACCATGACCTTGCCAGACACAGAGGTGAGACTTGACCAACCTGTAGTTGCCTGGGTCTTCCTTTTTTCCCTTTTTGAAAATGGGGGTGATGTTTCCCCTTTTCCAGTCAGTGGGCACTTCACCAGACCACCACGACTTTTCAAATATGATGGAAAGCAGCTTGACAACTTGGTCTGCCAACTCCCTCAGGACCCGTGGATGGATCTCGTCAGGTCCCATGGACTTGTGCACCTTCAGGTTCTCTAGATGGTCTCAAACCTGATCTTCACTTACAGCAGGCAGATCTTCCTCCTCCCAGCCTCTGCTTTTGCTTTCCATAACTTGGGCATTGTGACTAGAGCCCTTGCCGGTGAAGACTGAGGCAAAGAAGTCACTGAGGACCTCAGCCTTCTCCATATCCCTTCACTGGATAACAAGCAATACATTTATACTTCTGGATGTAATGTTATCTTTGCTTACCTCAGCAGTAATGATCTCATAAACAAAAAAGAAATACCGGATAACAATTACCTGGCAGAGTTAATATCCAAACAATGAGTAAGAATGATGAAAGAATCCCAAAACTAGGATTCTTTTAAATCACCCTATAAAAATTGTATGGTGCAATTTGACAACAAAAAGCCCACAAAAGAAAAAAGATGAAGAAAAACATCCCGATATCCCCCCCAAAATGCAGACATTTGACCGCCCTGAGAATTCTTAAAAAGATTGAAGATCTCACAGACAGTTTGAAGACTTTTATTTTCAGTAGAACTGCGCATGTGTTGCTTTGAAGCCTTATTTTTCAACTCTTTATGTTTAAAATAAGGGGGTAAGTCATTTGTTTTTCATGTACAAAGAAACTGAAACCATGAAAAAAATGTTCTGTCATGCTATGAAGTTAATTATCAAGGAATGAGCAGGGAAGTTCATGAGAAGGATATGAGCCTGGAAGGGATGTCCTGGGCCACGTACTCCTGCTCTACCCCAGCACAGTAAACACGTCACCAAACCGCACGGCAAGGGGTACAACATCTCTGTCTCTTTCAGGTTGGGATTTCCACACATCAGTCTTTTTGAAAAGCTACTCCCTCTGATCTGACAGTTAGAAATGTTCTTTGTTTCGACAGGCTAAACTTTTTTAAAACCAATATAGACTCCTTTGTGATTGTGCCAGCATTGTTTCTTAGCTCTCATCAATTTACCTCCCATTATGGCTTAGAATCCCTTGGTCTTTTGCTAGGGAAATAAAAGCCAAATTATTTTAGATTCCAACCATAACCAAACTTTCCTTTCCTCTATTTACTGTTGTGACTTAACTCCAGGGATTTGATGACTGTAGCTAGGTTTTACTGCTTGTGAGAGGCACAACTGGACAATATTCTATATATAATTCCACCCATGTCTCATTACAGTCTTCCTCACATGAGATGATTCACACTGAGCCAGGTCCTTCTCTGTCAGGATTGACTAAAAGCTCTAGCAAAAAATATTATTTACTGTGAGCCTAGTGCAGGACGTGCATTTTACACTAATGAATTCCATCCCATTTCTGTCTCTCCAGTATGTAAAACCACCTGATTATTTCTGTATATTAAATTAGTCTTTCACTGAATAGATGGACATTTTTTTAATCTATTTTTGTATCATCATCACATCATTAGCACACCACCCAGCATTTCTCATGGCAAAGCTATTAACAATGTTAAATAGCATTACATTCAAAGATCAATTTTGAGGAGCCCAAATCATGACTTTCCTCCAGATTTATGTTTCCATTTAACAAATTCCAAGGTGAAGCAAACAATTGCTGTTCAGCCTGAGGGATTACATATTATGCCCCTTTCTTTAAAAAATACATTTGGAGAGTGATGACGACTCTGGAGACACCGCTACAGTTACAGCCTCACCTTTTTCCTGCTGCTCTTCTACAGCTTTGCTCCCAGTTACTGACAGAGAATTCTCAAGCAAGATACTCCCCCCAGCTCTGCAAAGCTGTTTAATGAGTGATCAAAGTTGATAATAGAAATAATTGTTACGTATACTGCTCCAAAACTGACAGAAGAAACACCTACAAGGATTGTAATTCTATACTCTTTCCCAGAAAATACAAAGATACAGAAGAGCTCACCGGTTTCTTCAACTGCGCACAACTATCATCTTCCTCTTAGCATAATAATGGTTGTGTATCCCTATAATTAAAGATAATTACAGACCATACAATTTGTACAGCGATTAACCAAAAACAAGATGATGCTCTGTGTTGCCAAGACAGAGCTATCCATCACTGGATTTTCTCCCTCTCCTCTTGAATTCTCCTTTATCCTATTTCTGCTGCCTTTGGCATTAATCTACTTCTCTAACTCCAAAATGCTAAAAAAATCTTTGAAAAAAATTTTACAATTGTACTCTAACCAAAGAAACACATTTATCCCTAATTCCTCAGATGTGTCTATGTCCTGAAATAATAAACACTATAATCACAGAACGTTAGGGATTGGAAGGGACCTTGAAAGACCATCTAGTCCAACCCCCACACAGGAACACATCCAGCTGGTTTTTAAACGTCTCCAGAGAAGGAGACTCCACAACCTCCCCGGGCAGCCTGTTCCAGTGTCTGTCACCCTAACCGTGAAGAAGTTTCTTCTCATATTTAGGTGGAACCTCCTATGTTCCACCTTACACCCATTGCCCCTTGTCCTATCAATGGATGTCACTGAGAAGAGCCCGGCTTCATCCTCCCAACACCCACTCTTTACATATTTATAAACATTAATAAGGTCATCCCTCAGTCTCCTCTTCTGCAAGCTAAAGAGGCCCAGCTCCCTCAGCCTTTCCTCATAAGGGAGATGTTCCACTCCCTTCATCATCTTTGTGGCTCTGCGCTGGACTCTCTCCAGCAGTTCCTTGTCCTTCTTGAACTGAGGGGCCCAGAACTGGACACAATATTCCAGATGTGGTCTCACCAGGGCAGAGTAGAGGGGAAGGAGAACCTCTCTTGACCTACTAACCACACCCCTTCTAACACACCCCAGGATACCACTGGCCTTCTTGGCCACAAGGGCACTGTGCTGGTTCATGGTCATCCTGCTGTCCACCAGGATCCCCAGGTCCCTTTCTCCTACAGATATGCTCTTAGCTAATGCCATTGTAGATGCTCTCATTATTAACTTTACATTTCTGAATACCTGCCTTCTGTAATTTATATAATTACACAGATTACTCAGGTTACCTATGCACAAAATAGAATTATTTCCTTCTTAATCTATTTCTCCATTCAGTTTAACATCCTTTCCTAACACTGCACACTTACTCTGTCTGATACATGAGCTTTTGGAGAGGGATATTTCCAGTACCATCCTTTGAGAAGAAAAATAGACACCCTATTGAGGCTTTCCGTATAATAAGGACACCTGTGGATGTCTGTTGAATGAAACACGACCAAATGTGTAATCAAACAATAAAAAAATACTTCCACTATATAACATAACCACAAATACACAACAATCCTCATGGGTTTTAATTTGGAAAGATATGTTTTGGTTTTGGCAGGAAGCATGAGGAGTTCCTCTTTTCCTCTAGAGCCTGTTGGCCTAAACGCAAAGGATTTTTTGGATGCGTTGTCATCATGGAAGTATTACATTTATATTGTAATTACTGCAGAGAATGTTACCGGACATTTCATTTCATTCATTTCACTTACACTAGATAAGTGTTCTTCTCTCTCTGAGTGGCAAATTAAAAGGACACTATTTAGTGATTTCTCTATTTTGATTAAAGGTTTGTTGAACAACCTTCAACTAACAGGTCAGTCAGCATTTTCTAGTCCTAATATTCGTGCGTTTCTTCTCATGTACATGTGACTGGCTTCACAGGTCTCCTGGCTCTCTGTTCTCTTTGAAATAGTAAGAACAGAAAGAATTCTGGTTTCAGTTATGAACATCCCATGATTACTTTGTTAAAGCAGGCTTGTTTCTCCTTTGCTTCTAATTTTCACAGCAGTTCTCATTTGAAGGGGTCAGAAACACCAGCAAACAGATTAGCAAGCCCCATGTGCAAGAACCAACTCTCCTGGTGCCGTGTTTTCCCATTTTGAGAACTGAAAAAAAAGCAGTAGATTAGTTACTCCAAACATTTTTAATGGAATAATTCTTTCGCTTTGTTCGGCCGAAGAAAGGGGGAAAAAATTCTACATTGATGCTGAACTGGAACCAGTTTGTCATTGCCATTCTTTTTTGGAGGATGAAGGATGAAAAGGGTCACTCATTTCACATTGCCATCTTCAGAACTTCTCAAAAAGAAACCCAAATGCGGCTGCAGTCCAAGAAGCTTCAGCGGTCATCCAAGAAACTGACAGTCTCTTTGGGGAGTGAAAAATGATTGTCAGCATGAGAGACAGTGGGTGAAGAGATAAATCCCTCGCTGTTCTTCGTTTGCCTGTCATTATTTACTTCGAAGGTCTGACTAGTATGGGGAGATGTCAAGGGAGCAGCTGTCAGGCTGAAGGCAACAGGGCTGGGAAAACAACCTAAATTCCTACTTGAATCATGATTGATCATAACTTGTACCGTGCAAGTAGGTAAGGGAAACAAGGAGGCAAAGCAAAAAAGAAGTCGTTAAAAAATGTAAATAAAAATAGTTAAAACTGCCTTCTCACTTAAAATATTATCAATAATAAACTAATACTCTAATGCAGAGTTGGGCAGAAAGGTTCTGCTAAAATGAAGTCTTACTGGAAAATAATTATTTGCTTGCTGGCCTCTCAAACTACATAACAAACTATAAGAAAAAGCTTATTTATATTTCTAATGGGTCAAAAAAGGAGTAAAGCTGGAGAATTACTTGAAACATACGTATCAAGTCTTCATGCCTCCCTACAATCACCATCTCAAAGCATCTAATAAATAAAGTATCATTAATTACAGCATTCATTTATAAAGCTGAAGGAAGCAAGGAACTCTGAGGATAACAACCACCACAAATCCACTACTGAAATCCATGGGTGAGTTGAGAACAGAATCTACTTCACAGACTCAGAGTGGACCCTGCCTTTCACCCAGAAATTGTTTGTGCCCAAGCGGGTCAGTTCATGATGTTTCTCCTCCTTTAGAGGAGAACTGAAACCATTCTACCAAATTACCTCAGCTCTGCTGTCAAAAGCCCATCAACTGCTCTCATGTGGTTTTCTGGCTCAGGCCTCTGTTTTCCAGGATTTTAAACCAATGGTTAACTCAAATAAAATCTTTGAAGCCATGATGCAACCCCCTAATGCTGCCTTGGTTTTCAGCACAATAATCCTGGCAGGTCTGTATTTGCCAATGTTTTGCATCACTGAAGAAATTCAAGCAAAGAAGAACTACTCATTTTCAAACATCACCATTTCTTTTCTCATTGCATTAGCAAAACACAAATATTTCAAAGACAAAATGCAACAGACATCTGAAATCAACTATCTCATAGCTTTACATAAAAAGCTAAATTAAGAAACAAAAAGGACATTACAAAAATGTACATAATTCTTTGCTTGTCCCCGTGTCCGAGCGATTCTAATCACTGCTTTGCTGCATCTCCCCCTCTCTAGAAAGGAGGGTATGTCCCCTTCTTTTTCTTGTCTCAAACCATTTTATGCATCCTGCATGACCAGAATGCCAGACAGTTTTTCACCTTTCTAAATGCTTGATGTAAAGGTGGTGGTTTTGTTGATACGCTGCAAAGGTTACGGAGCACGTGCAAAGATAATAGGCTGATCTTGCACCTAATTTGTTAACAAACTGCTGCTGCATACAATAAGTGCAGCTTGTTATTACCAGAACCTTTCTGAGCTTCCAAGGTTTGACTGCAATAAGCTCATAACCACCAGGGGTTTTGTTTCCTCCAGGAATTACTTCTGAAAGCACAAACAGAAATACTGCACTCCTGCCCTGAACGTTCAACCACCTTCCCTCAATTATGAAAATATGCAGCCAGTAAGATGCACTTCAGCAATTTGTTTCTGTTTCTGAGTGGGCAGGAAAGAGGTAATATAAATATTGAACCCTTTAAACCATCACTAACAAAGCAGCAGTGTTTTCTCTTACTTCCAACAAGCAGCTTCTGGTGTAATTTCAAAGGTTCTCTTACAATTGACCTGCAACACATTAACACTTTGCTTACAAGCACCAAACAAGGAAAAAAATATTTAATATTCAGGCAGTTTGTCAACGATGCAACCAACAAACAGCAACTCTCAATATTATTCTAACCATTGAATACTGTCTTCTCTATTGAATTAGTGCTGGTAGCCTAATCAACATTAAAATTAGTGATGCAGCAGGCAAGTACATCAGGATAAATCACTTGGACTGTGTCAGAAATGACAAAGGGTCTCTGAAAATCCGGCTGAATCTTCCCAGGGATTACGATTAATTAGGAAATGTCCTGAATCACAGGCTATTCATGCTGATGTTATACTCTCGGTGTGTTCCAGGCTCCAGTTTGAAAAGTAGAGATTTCAGAAAGACAAAGTAATATCAAGTCAGAAGTTATCTGGAAATACGACACACATTTCCCTGGGGGAAAGCTGGGAGTGCAAAGCTTTGCACATACGCAGTTTGCCAGGAACAGTGGGAAAAATAATTTCCCCCAAAACCTAGAAATCACTCAAAAAAGAGACAATGTTGAAACTCTTGTTCGTTTTTTTTATTTTGCTTCTTTTTGCAATGAATCTACTCCGATGTGTGAATGGTAGGGAGCTTTTACTTTCTTGTTTTCAGATTATGTTTTCTAATTCTCTGTGATCTTTCAGTGAGACTTGCACTCTTTTCATTTCATTCTCCTTGACCTAAAATCAACAAAGTTTGCTGGAATGTTTGTATTCACTAAAAATAGTTGTTCTGATTTGCTGCGAAGCTCCACACGCGGCAGCACAGAAGAGAACTCCTGAGGAGGGACAAACTGAATTTTTATAGCTTTTTCCCTACAGTAGTAGACAAGCCTTGCATCTGTCCTGTGAAAATCGGGCTCCTGTCTGAAAAACAAAAGTTCTCCTAAGGGTAGAGCTCTGGAGCCCAGTCAGCCTCACCAGGTGGAAACACTGCTGTCGGCTCTTCCTGCAAGTTTCCACTTCAAAAGTAACATTATCCCCTCTTGGTAAAAACAAAACACAAGGCAAAACTGCAAAGCACTTGTCATGCACTATTTCTTCAGAGCCAGATACCGTGTTCTACAAAAATCCTCTGCTACAATTGCTTCCGTTGCTGTATTCTTCAAGCTTTCATTTGGAGTTTTTATTTCCTCTCAGATTTATTTCTGTAAGCTTGTTTTTAGTGATGATCCTCTGCACAGATCTAAAAATCCAAGAGCTGGGACCATCTAATCTATGAGGACATATAATGAACCTACTATTCCTGTAGCATTTTATGGATGAATTAGTGTGCCAGTTTGTCAACACACTGACAGATGCCAATTTTTTCCCTTAAATATATTCAATTGCTTCTACCATACTGTTTATCAGGCTTTTGAGAACCCTTTTCTACCTGTGATAGTTGAAGTCCTCCTGAATTCTCAGCCTCTTACAGTTTCAAAACACAACTGCAGACACTGATTCATTGACTTTTTTTTTTCTCCTAAATCTAGTAAAGAACCTCCCTGTCTCATAGCCCATGAATCATAGAATCATTTAGGTTGAAAAACACCTTTAAGATTATCCAGCTCAACCATGAAGTCGCCTTGATGCAGTATATTTAACCACATATGAAGACTCTCTTTAACAAAGTGGTTTCAGGATCTGTTCACATGTTAAAAGGTATATTACACATATGACTGAAGCTGCATCTCTCTTCCTGTGCTGCATACAAGCAAATACTTGGGGTAGTTGCCAGCAGAAGTGAAGACTTCGGTGGGATGATATTTTGATGCAAGGACAGAGGTCCCCTCCTGGCCTTAAATCACGTCCTCATGCTGTAACAGAATTGCCTACTGCAAGCTGAGCAAGCCAAGTTTAACCTCAAGAAATGCTGGATATTAAAGGGGAACACATGTATAGTCTATTACATGTTCAGGAAAAACATGTGAATATTTTTAAAGGTGATTTGGTTTATTTATTCTATGTGAAGGAATTACCATCTGTGCCTAGGCATGTGAAAGCATGCACAGAACCAAACACAGCTACAGAGAAACCCTGTAACGCTACTGTGGCAAGAAGCATGAAGTCTTCTTTGGGTGCTATCGAGCAAACTGTTAGTGTTTGATAAACAACCCTCATCTAGGAAGGGTTGCACAAACCAGGACTATAGACAAGATGTCAGCAAAGATAAGAAGCTAACACTCTGGAAAGGATATCTTCTTGGTTCTGTAAACCTGAAATATTCTTCAGGACTGTGTTTTTCCTAAAGCGAGTACCAATATCCCAGTACTCTATCCCAACATCAACTACTCTGTTCACACACAGCACAAGACAACAAGGCCTTTTTCCTGAAGTGAAACCCCAACGTATACTCTGAATGAGGAGCAAGGGAGATGAAGATAAACAGATTTCATTCCAGCTGTGTTGTGTAACACATCTCCATCACACTGTATCAACCACAATTTCATCTTCCTGAGTGGTCAACTACCACTTACTGTTGCTTCTGTCTTCTAGGACTCTGAAACGGGACTGTTCCCTCACGAGGAATCACAGGATCCTCCAGAAATTTTCTTCACCACTCATTTTTCTAAGGTTAGTTAAAATTGTAACCTTTTTTTTTTTTCCCCAAATCACCCCAAACTCACAGAAAGAATAATTTTTCTGAGATAATTTTTATGATCTTAAACGGAACTGAAGGTGAGAAAAAACAAGAAATGGGTCTAAAAATATGTAATACCTATAGGCTAGGATTACACCTGCCTTCAGATGTCTGGCTCCCACAGCTCAGATAGCCGTGGGAATAGACACAGTGGTAGAACAGACTATTCTATATCTCTACAGAGTTTATTAAATCAATTTATAGCACTTAATTCTTTCGTGCTGAACATCTCATGAAATCTCAGGTATTTCCTAATTAATGCATATTTGCCTTTCTCTATGTATTTCTCTGTATATTTACACAGCACATTTATGCAGATAAATGCAAGATAATCTAGAGAAATATATGCTTTTTTTCTCAATCATACACCTTATTCACCAGCCAACTGATTGTGATTTACCATGTATTTTTAACTACATCACCTAGTAACGATCCTTCTTCATCAGAATTTATTTTAATACTCCAAATGAAGCTTTAACCAGCTGCTGTTTCTCATAATATGCATTTTTCCCAGCTTTTTTTTCCTCTCATACTCTCCTCATTAGAGCGGGAGTCAATGTAAGGAAAGCATATGGCTTCTTCACACAGAAGTACGTGGTTGTGCCCATAATGTGATTAAAAGTATTGTTTTCTCAAGTTACAAGGTACGTTGCCTTAAAAAGTAAGAATAAATATATACACACATCTGGACTACACACATACAACTGGACATAGACTACCACAACTGAGAATAAATGCAGAGAGACAGAATCGAGTGGAGAACAGGAGTAATATGTGATGATACTGGTAAAGTAATATAGCAGAACTCTGAATTCAGTTCAGCGAAGAAAGAAATGAGCTTAATTTGAAGGAGCCAGCATCATCCACACTTAATGACTCTTTCCATACAGTGTAAGTATTTCCATCTACAGAACTGACAGTTCTCTAGCAGAACCAGTCGTGAGCACCAGAACTGAAGTGAGGTTTGGATTATGTAGACAGACAGATAAATCACAGCCCCACGTCTTATCTTTGAGGGAAGTGGATCTGCTAGAAGAATCACCACAGCAAGTGTTAACCTCTGCCATCAGACAAAGCTCATGTACTCATCATAATGTTTATGAGAAGAACATTAGAAATTGTCACTGTACCACACCATAAATGCAGAAATTCAGTTGGAAATTCTTCTCAGGCATGATGCAGTTTCCCAGAGAACAAAACCATGGCTGAAAAACTGAGTCTCCATTCCTCACACCACAGACACAACTTGACTACATCATTCTGCTCAACTAACATGAAATGCAGGACACACCTCACAAGGGCATCTGGCTTTTATTTTCATGAAGCAGTTTGGACTATTTCCCAAGCAGAAGAAAGCACAAGTCCCTTATACCTCTCTGTTGTATGATGTTCAAAATACTATAGTACTTTCTAACAGTTAAATATTCCTTCAGGCTTCTCTGCAAAACCAAGAACACTTTGACTGGGACAAATTCAACCCTAGAATTATTCCTCTGGCATTTAAAGGGCACTCACAAAGTGTAAAAGTGGATCACATGTTTTTATTTTTCATCTTCATAATGTGGTCATAAGGTTTATGTAAATACATCAAAGCTTTAAGGATATTATGAAATAAATGTGGCATTTACCATCATATAGGGTATAACTTATAGAATCATAAACCATGGAATTATTTAGGTTGGAAAAGACCTTTAAGATCATCAGCTCTAACCCTTACCCCGTCACTGCCAGGGCACCACTAAACCATGTCCCTCAGCACCACATCTCCACGGCTTTGAAACCCCTCCAGGAACGGGGACACCACCACTGCCCTGGGCAGCCTGGACTAGCTCTTGACAACCCTTGCAGGGAAGAAATGGTTCTTCATGTCCAACCTAAACCTCCCCTGCACAACTTGAGGCCATTTGCTCTTACTCCGTTGCTTGTTCCTTGGGAAGCTTCAGCTAATTGAACAGTGTCAATCACATCATATCTACCAGAAACAACGCTGTAAATGTACAACAGATGATTCACAGGATACATTCTCCTTCCTGCTCCGAAGGGATCTTCCAATTGGTGACAGAACAACTTCTGCAGTAACATCATGGTCAGGCCGAATAACTGGGAGCACAGAAATGAGTCAAACGACCTTTCAAGTTTCTGACCAGGGTTGTATTTAACTCCTAATAGAGGGTATACTTAATACACAGTGTTCTAGCTTGCTGAGGATGACAGCAACCAAGAAATGTAAGTACTTTTAATTAATAGCATTAAAGATAATGCAATTCCAACATGTAAACAAATATTGATGCATCTTTGATTGTGTTTAATATACATGTAAGTTTATGATAACCAGACTGTACTGAATGTGGTCCTGACATAATTGAATCAAGTACTTCTTTTTATTCTTTCACTTCCTGCCCTGGATGTGTGGAAGGGGCTCAGATACCTAATAATATTAGCTGTATTTTGTTGGGAACAACATTAGCACTTGAAAGATTTCAAATGGATTTTTTTTATAAGTCCAGTACATCAGCAGACATATCCAGGTTCTCTTGTAATCTGGCCAGCATGTGTTTTTTGTCAGGAAGCTGCAGATATACCACGGACTGATTTAACAGCATCATACAAAGAACATGCTTAAAATACCACATTTTTCCATTGCCCTAACCCCATCCACATTCCTAGAGATCACAGTGAGAGTACAAGAGCAACATAGCCTTGTGGCTTGTTTTGCTGTATTGAGTTTAAAAGGATCCACTTTAAATGGTGGATGGGAAAAAATAACCAAAAAAATTTGCAAATACCCTTGACAGGCTGCTGAAAAATATATTTTTTAAGTGACATACATAAAAGTCTGAGAAAAGAGAGTATACATTCTTTCTAAAACAACAATACCAGGAGAATTGTGTGCTCCCAGACCAGAATTTACTTGCAAAATCAGAGAATTAGTGTATCAAGAGGCAAAATATCAGGAAGATCTTTGGTAGCACTCTGCAAAACAGTGAAAGATTTGGGAGAAAAACACAGAAAAACTTGACTGAAGCAACACAGCAATGATATCACATGTCATTAGAGGCAATTAGCTGACAGCAGACAATGAGAGTGGCTCAGTTTAAACTAACTCTGCCTAATTAGGAGTGCCACTCTCTAGGAATAATTACCATGCCATGATAAAATGTGATTATTTTTTCCACAGTTTATATCTTGAGGCACAAAAGAAAAAGCACCTTTCAACATTCATTCACATACTGTACACAATAAAAATTACAGACTGGGCAAAACTTGGGAAATCAGGTGTTCTGGTAGATCACAAGGTAGAAGCTCAGAAGCAAACAAGTGCTGTGAGTGCAAAGTGAAGCTGCTCATTTGGGACCCTCCTTGGTAATGCACCATAATAGGGCAATTGGAGAGAAACATTCACAGAGTCCCAGCACGGTGGGGTTGGAAGGGATATTCTAGAGATCACCTCATCCAACCCCCCTGCCAAAGCAAGTCACCCAGAGCAGGGTGCCCAGGATCTTGTCCAGGTGCCTTTGGAATCTCTCCAGAGGAGACTCCACAACCTCTCTGGGCAGCCTGGGCCAGGCTTCAACACCCTCACAACAAACAACTTTCTCCTCCTGCACAGGTGGAACCCCCTGGGTTCCAGTTGGTGCCTGTTGCCCCTTGTCCTGTCACTGGGCACCACTAACAAGAGTCTGGCCCCAGCCTCTTGCTCCCTGCCCTTTAGCTATTGATCAGCATTGATCAGATCCCCTCTCAGGCTTCTCTTCTCCAGCTCAACAGTCCCAGGGCTCTCAGCCTTTCCTGGGCACAGAGATGCTCCAGTCCCCTCACAATTCTTGTAGCCTCCACTGGACTCTCTCCAGCAGTTCCTTGTCTCAAACTGGGGAGCCCAGAACTGGACACAAAACTCCAGACGTGGCCTTACTAGTGTTTTTACTGTACCACCACAGTTGCCTCAGAAATTTGAATAGGAAGAATCATTTCATTCTCAACAATAAACCTGGACCAAACCTGAAAGTACAACATTGTGCACACTTACAAGTACACATCGGTAAGTTAGCAGCAAGGGAACGTATTATTATTATTATTATTACAAAGTGCAGGCCTGACATGGCGAGGATTCAAAAGCGTTTTTATTTCAAATCAGTTTTTAAAGACTGTGATTTGTCTAACGTATTATTAGGAGCTCTTCAGATGAAATGAGAAAAATGGATTAATAACAAAGAGCACTCTGATTGAAATCTAATTTCTATTATCACAGCTAAATAATAGTTTTGCATGCAAGCTGAAGCTGTGTATTTTGTGATACACAGCCCCCCTAACACATTGTCACTCATTTCTCTCCTCTTAGAGCCTTTTTCTGTTGAATTGAAAATAACAGTGCCTCAAGTAACCATGCAGGATAAAATGCTCCCAGTTAACAGCCAGTTCCCTAACAAAAGAAAGAAATTAATCATTCCCAACAGTGTTTTCAGCTAAAGAATATCATCCACATAAAACTCTTCTAAAAATAATACTATACCTGGATTAATATCAGCACTACTCAGATAATTAAATTTTTTCCCCTGAATTACACAGCGAGAAACTACTAACTGAATTTCTATTTGCTGAAATAATGATATTTTGTAAAAACACTGAATTCTCTGAATCGGGAAGAACTCTAAATAGAAAATGTTAAAGGAAAGACTGCCCCAGACTCTAAATGTGGTGTCAGGACTCAAAAGTCCCATAAGCTGCTCCAGGGGTTGGGGGTCATTTAACCCCAGAAGTGAAGCTCCCTGTGCAGGACATTCTCAAATCACTGAGAGTTCCAGCTCCAACCCCATCTCCCAGGCTTCTGGGGTCCTTGTCAGGGAGCTTCCCCAGGGCCCGTCAGTCTCCTTTCAACCTGAGTTTCCAAGGCTGCTAAACAGGTTAGACTGGGAGGAATTGGTAACAGGCACCCTGAGTTTGAACAGGGACTACAAGGGCTTCGTGTCTCTTCATACTGTGAGAGCCCTGCACTGAAAAAGCACAGCAAGGAGCACAGCCCAATTTCAACCCTCCAGGCTTTGTGGCAGACAGCTTTCCTATTACAGCCACCTTTAACTGGCTTCTCACAGACTGCAGAAGCACCAGTATTAGTAAAAGTCACCAGGTGTGCTGCTGAGATGAAAGACTGAGGACTCCTATATCAGGTTCCGCCAATTTGCATTTTCTGATGTGAAAAAATGTTCTTGAACAATGTAGATCAGCTCTCAGCAGCAGCAGCTTGTTGCTGACAGACTCTCTTTGATTGCTGAATGTGCTGAACGTTGTGCAGCCCAGAAAAGAGAAGGCTCAGGAAGGCTTTATTGCAGCCTTTCAGGACTTGAAGGGAGCCTGACAGAAAGATGGGGACAGACTTTTGAGCAGGGCCTGCTGGGACAGGACAAGGGGTGATAGTGTGAAACTGACAGGGAGATTTAGACTAGAGAGAAGGAAGAAATTGTTGATACTGAAGGTGGTGAGAGCCTGTCCCAGGTTGCCCAGAGAGGTGGTTGATGCCCCATCCCTGGAACCATCCCAGGTGAGGTTGGTCGGGGCTCTGAGCAACCTGCCCTAGTTGCAGATGTCCCTGCTCACTGCAGGGGGGTTGGACTGGATGAGCTTTAAAGGTCCCTTCCAAACCAATCCAGTCTATGGAACAAGAGGAAATGGCCTGAAGTTGCACCAGGGGAGGTTCAGGCTGGATATTAGGAAGAAATTTCTTTACTGAAAGGGTTGTCAGACATTAGAACAGCCTGCCAAGGGAGGTGGTAGAGCCACCATCCCTGGAAGTGTTTAAGAGATGGGTAGAAGCTGCGCTTAGGGACATGGTTTAGTGGTGCTGATAGGGCAAGGACTAAGGTTAGACTTGATGATCTTCAAGGTCTCTTCCAGCTGAAACTCTTCCATGATTCTATGATTCTTCTATGATTTTATGAAAAGCAAACACCCACTGCACGCGTGTGTAGTTCCAGTGTTAAGGGCTATACTAGGACCCATATAACTATACCAGTACTCTGTGAGTGCATCTTTCATTACCCTTTTACAGAAACAGAGATAGGAGTCAAAACCTTTCAGAAAGCAGGGAGAAGAACCAGGCATCACAAATGGCAAGGGCTGTAATAGTAGGAAACGTAAATGATGGGATGTCAAACATGGAGAGCTGAAGCTTCCTGATCAGCCACAGCCAAAAGTGACCGAGCCGTACCAGGCCAACTGCAGTCCAACGTTTAGTCTGGACAGTAAGATGCTACTAATCCACTTAATTTTTATTTCAAATTAATCTATCACAAAAATCTAATGAGCGCATTGAGTAAAAGAATTCATCTTCACAATGCAGTGACGAAAAATCAATTTTCTTTCCCTAACAATGAAAGATTTGATCTTAAATCATGCGATCAATACACTGAAAGTATTCACGACCAACAACAAAATCTAGAGATGCTGGTAAGGGATGCCTGGTGGTTTTATTTTTCCTCGTGTGAAGCTACAAACACCTCTGTCAACTTCCCAGCTAAAACAAGAATTTTGACACAGATACATGGCAGTTTCATTGCAAAACTTTTAGATCCCCATTTGGGAACCCCTGGCCTGCCCTGCAGTTGCAAAGGCAGATTCAAACCACTCTTTCCTTCAGTGGATAAGTTATTTGCAAAAAATATGACCTTTTATTAAGTAATTTGTCATTTAGAGTTGTGGCAAACCTCACATTGAAGGCCTCACTAGTCACACCTATGACACATCACCTCAGTCAGCTGATATCATCTCTACCTTGGACTGGAACTTTTCCAAAAACAGTGGCAGGAATCATGCTGAAAATACTGACAAGATGCTCAAAACCCTCCTTCCACTGAGTGCATGACTATTCAACTGACGGATATTCCATCCCCAAATACTAGAGCCAATAAAATCACCCCCACAAATGTTTGTACACAAAAAAAAGACCAAAACAACACCACAAGCAAAGATCAAAGGGATACTCAGAGATCCAAGATCAATCTCAAGAACTGGACTTTTATCATGCAAGAAATGCTTATGGCAACAAAACCAAACATAAACAGAAGGAAATTCAACATTGTCGTCCCACCAGCAGTATGGGAAACAATAACTGTGATGGGACAGCAGCGCTGCCCAGTATAGATTGCTGTGGGAAAGAATAACTGGCCTTTTTGCTTTCCCTTGTGTACGAATGCATTGGGCCTGGGAAGGTCATTAGTATTATTGGGTGTCTTCTCAAAACTTAAGATTTTAATCCGAGTTTACATTTCTGTCAGGAACTTTATACTCATGGCTTTGCAGTTCCTACTAGAAAAGACCACAATAGCGCTATTCTGGGGGAGGCAAGCAAAGAAAGAAGTTTATCCAGTGTCAGCTCATTGTGCTGACCAGGTAGGCCCTGTATAAATTTTTCTAGAGCTTTGCTTATCAATTATCATTAATCTCGACTCGTGTTGCTCGGGACTTATGAGCAAAGCTTAAGAATGTGTAATGGAGATTAATGTGCAGAGTAAAACAAGGGGACAAAAATACCTTCAGAAAGGTATGAGCTCAGTCACAATCTGTCACAGTACCTACCTGCTGCCACAAGAAAAAGAAATTAGGAAACATCTCTATCCAGCTGTTTCTTTGTTAAAATCAAATCACAATCACAAGATGAATTGAAGAGGTCATCAGTAAACATGTTACTTACATGTTGCTCAGCACACCCAGTAGAACATCAGCCCGTTTCCTTTCAGCATCAATAAATAATCATGACTTCTTGCAATGAAGAAATTCATTTCTGGAAAGACAAAAAAAACACCCCAAATTAACCAGGAGGTTCAATGATTGGCAGTTTTTTCAGTAGTCCCGCTGCGGTAATATATGAAAATGTAAAATCTCAGCTGGGGAATTTACAGGAGCACGATAGAGTTTCATTTAAAAACCTGCATAATTCAAGCTTTATTTGTGAGTGCGAACATGCTATTAACATTTTCTGAGAGTCAAGGATGTATTTCACATACAGGTAAAAAGCTGCTCGAGCTGCAGGGAGTTTCTTTATTATTTTTGTTCCACCAGGAACAAAGTTTTGGCTTTTGAGGCAGCAAGCATTCCCACTCTCAGCCAAAAAGACCTTTCACAAATGCTCTAAAAGAAAATGGAATCTCGGCCAAAAAGAAAGTCCATTTTTCTTATGAAAAAAAGTATCACATTTTCCTTGATTGTTAATGGTGGAAGGATTTGAAGGAAATCCTGTAGATTATATCCCAGAGCACCTCCCTTTATCCCTTTTCAATATTTATTAATGAGAATACATGAAGAAAAGTAACAGGTAGGCTGAATAATAGACTCTCAGAGCGAAATCAATTTAACAACGGAGTAGACTCCCGAGAAAATGAAGAATCTCTAGATACAAAGGTAGATGCAGGACAATTTATGAGATCCAGCTCATTCTTACTGCTCTGACTGAAGCTTAAGAGAGCTTAACATTTTGTCTAGTAAGAAATAAGACCAATTTTACAAAATTTTGCCTCTTGCACCTATAAGCAAGTACCTTCTAGTCAGTCTGGTTAGTAAGTTTTATCTATTGTTCATCCTAAAATCTCAAAACGTGATTTCCAGTCAGTGTTGTGGAAATACAGGTAGAGAAATGCAATAGTATAATGATTAAATTATTAGAAACATCTTGAAAGAATCACCTTGTTCTGGCAATTTCCAGGCACATATCACTAATCAGGAGATTTTAGCAAATCTCAGCCTTCATGAATTTTGGAGTTAACCAAATAAGAGCAAATGTTAGAAGCTTAAAAAAAGTATGAAATGCAGAGTTGCATCTACAGGCTGATAACAGGGGATGCAAAAAATTTGTCATTGATAGTCCTGCCAGTTACCTGGAGATTGGTTTGCTCCTCTCAGAAGGTGCTGAGGGACTCTTAGGCCATCAGAAGGGGCTAAATTGTGCTGAGTTCCTTGACAATTTTGTGCTGAGGACTAGAAATAAAAAGCACAAATTTGGAAGCAAAGGTATACATTTGAGAAGTAAATTATAAAGGCAAAGTGCTGTAGTGGAACCCTTTAATCTGAAAAGCAACTGAGCTGGCCAATCTGTGTGGGAAGAAAGCAGAGTGCTCGCCTAAAACATGCAGTCTTGAGAGAAGTCATCTTCAAACCATGAGAATAAATATTCTCCTTCCAGAATCTGCCACAGCAAACTGCCTTTTCTTCACCACCTTAGTCCTATAAAAACAGATGCTCCTTTCTCATAGACCTGTCTCCACGGGATTAGTTAAAAGACGGATTATTCTTGCCTAAGAATGCAGTCCTTTGATGCAGCCTCTCAGCCTTGGATGCTTTAGTTAATCACAGAAGGGTACGCAGCCACAGAGTACTAGGACTGTCATCTAAGAGTACAGGTGTGGTTAGGACCTGCGGGTGACTACACAGCAGTATCTAGCTGCTGGTATCACCTACATATTGTGAACACACAATATATTGAAATAAAGATCACTAGAATAAAAATATTACATATCTGAGAGTGAAAAAAATTAAATTACACCAGAGAAATGTAAAACTTTAGGGGAAAAAAGATCCATTTACTAACATCTGAGAGGATGGAGCATCATCAAATACAGCTCTGGGAAGAGGAAGAGTATAATGGGTTTAGGAAACAAGCCTACAGTAGAAAGGTAAGTCCTTCAAAATACTTGTAGCTCATTCTCAAATAGTGACCAAAATCCTCACAACTAAACTTAAAGAGTTGGAACTGATGATCTCCTTACATAAAAATGTTTTAAGCTGAAACATGGCAATTATGGTACAATGAGTGCAAGGTTTAACTGCGGCGTTAGTAAAGTAGTAAAAGAAGAGCGTAAGGGAAGGGGAGGACTTCTGCAAGGTCTTTGACACAGTCCCCCATAACATCCTTACCTAAGTTGGAGAATTATGGGTTTGATGGGTGGACTGTTCAGTGGATAAGGAACTGGCTGGATGGTCACATCCAGAGAGTGATGGTCAACGGTTCAATGTCCAGATGGAGGAAGGTGACGAGTGGTGTCCCTCAGGGGTCTGTGCTGGGACCGGTGTTGTTTAATATCTTCATTAATGACATTGACAGTGGCATTGAGTGACCCTCAGCAAGTCTGCAGATGATACCAAGCTGGGGGGTGCAGTTGATATGCTAGAGGGACGCGATGCCATCCAGAGGGACCTGGATAGGCTGGAGAGGTGGGCCCAGATGAACCTTATGAGGTTCAACAAAGCCAAGTGCAGGGTCCTGCACCTGGGCCGGGGTAACCAGCACTATCAGTATAGGCTGTGAGAGGATCTACTGGAGAGCAGTCCTGTGGAAAGGCACTTGGGGGTGCTGGTGGATGAAAAACTGGAGATGAGCCACCAATGTGCAATTGCAGCCCAGAAGACCAATCCCATCCTGGGCTGCATCAAAAGAAGTGTGGCCAGCAGATCAAGAGAGGTGATTCTGCCCCTCTACTCTGCCCTGGGGAGACCTCACCTGGAGTACTGTGTCCAGTTCTGGAGCCCCCAGCACAAGAAGGATGTGGACATATTGGAGCATGTCCAAAGGAGGGCCTCCAAAATGATCAGGGGAATGGAGCATCTCTCGTATGAAGACAGGCCGAGAGAGTCGGGGCTGTTCAGCCTTCCAGTATCTGAAGGGGACCTACAAGAAGGCTGGAGAGGGACTTTTCACAAGGACCTGCAGTGATAGGATGAGGGGTAATGGGTTCAAACTGCAAGAGGGGAGATTTAGATTAGAAATTAGAAGGAAATTCTTTACCTGACCTAGGTAGAGATGTCCCTACTTGTATAGGGAGGTTGGACCAGATGACCTCTGGAGGTCCCTTCCAGCCCAAAACATTTTATGATTCTATGATTCTATACTCTAAAGAGTAGAACATGTTTCATCAGCATCATGCATTATCACTGGCATTACTATGAAATTTTTGTGCTGTTATTGCACTAATGTATTTTACACAAACATTAGTCCAGGCTGTTATAATTAGTGATGTCCACAACATGGAGGGACTCCCACTTGAAAAATTGTAGCTGAGAGACTGATAATGATTACACTGGGCAAGTTCAGAGACTTGACAAAATATTCAAGATGTATTCAATACCCATACTCCCAGAGGAATGCCTCTTTTCTTTATTAATATCCTAGAAATACAGAGATTCAGAATAATTCAACTAATCATCCAGAATAATTCAACCAATCATCCAGCACATGCATTAATTTTCTGAAACATAATCAAGGAGATGACCTTTAGAGGTTCCTTCCAACCCAAACCATCCTATGATTCTATGATCTTCGGGCAGCCTTCTGCTCGCTTGTCCTTCAGTCACTCCCAGAAATGATTAGCTACATGACATTATTTTTCCACTGCTCTGTTATTCTTAATACCCTTTTCCCAATGTCTTTGAGCAGCACATAAAAAACAACTTAATAGAATATGAGCACTGAATACTTCATCTCCTCTTCTGACATCTGTTACACACTCACTTACCGCAATAAGATCACATAATATATTTCCTATTTTCTTAAATCTCGTATTTTTCTAAAGCCTTCCCTTCCCAAGTCTTACAACTCTTTTGGCACTTATAATCCACATTTTGCTCCAGCCTTTCCAATTTTATCCTTACACTGACTTTGCTTCTACAGGGAGCCACCACTTCTTCATGCTTTTAATGGAATTTTTCCTATTGCTGTTTAGATTCCTAAGAACCGAGGCTACCATGCTGCTTTTCCACCACACACCATTTGTTTTTAATTCATTTTTTGTGACAAAGGCAACCCGTAGCCCTGCCATGCAAAGTAAATGGGTGACAGAAAGAACCACTGAGCTGATACGAGGCCAACCAATTAGTCCACAACAAAAGCTGAGACGCCGCCTGGATTACAGCGCTCGGTGCGAGGCAGTCCCTTTAAAATAACTTTGAGGAGCATGAAGGAGTAGTGTAGAGGGGACTAAAACAATGCTTCTAATGAGCAAAACAGTAAGAAGATGTAACCACCGAGCTTTCCCGGCTGAATAAACCCAGGGAATTGTGCCTCAATTCAGCAGTGCTGGGGAAACAAAAGGGCCAATTAAGGACTTGGTTTCAGGTTCCATTTTCATCTTGAAAATGGATTAGTGTACCTGGATCTTATTGAATATTGCTCTTGCCTTTACAATTAATTCTTTGCCTTAAAAATATCAGAATGCCAATACAGCAGAGAGCACGGACAACCACTCCATCAAAATCCCTCTGGGAATCCAGAGCTCGGCAGGACTAAGAGTGGTACAAACCAATTCAAGTGGTTTTATCCAAAGAGAAATGACAGAAGTTGCAGAGCTGCGCAGAATTAACAGTAAGAGCTGGGGTTTTGGTCAATATTTCTACTGCTAAAACGCCAAGCAATAGCTAATGGAATTACTAGAGGAAAACTCAGCTTTAATGTTTCAGCCGGAAGAGGAGGTGACAGCTTCAAACTCTTTTTCTAAGGTTCTGGTTCAATACTGAGTCATAAGGGCAGAGCAGTGTCTACAATTACCCAGGATTTTCCTCTTGGGATGCCACTGGAGAGACGACTTCTTTCCTAGTATAACCTCCCCCTCTCTTTCCTTCCCAAAATAAATGCGCTGACCCATGCCAAGTGTTGCCCAGGCAAGATGCTATTTTTAGTTCAATCAACCTATTTTCAGAATTTATCAAAGGCTCCAGAATCTCTTCAGAGCCCAGAACAGTGTTGTTGCCTCCCAGTAAGAGCTTTCAAGCTGGCATATTGGCTGGTGAGGGAATACTGCAAATACTGATCAGCTAATATCATTCCCATTTTAGCCAAATGTTTTATAATTCTCTTTTGAACATCATTCCTGTATTTCCCATATTTCAGCAGCACAGGACCAAAGCTCTGGAGAGAAAAAGGGTAAAAAAGAAAATTCCACTTCATTTCTGGCAGTGTGCGTGTTACTGGGGAAAAAGTCATCACAGAAGAACAGTCCAGGTATTGGTGAATCTGGTCACTCCCAGATCTCAGGCACCCGTTGATTAGTTCTTCAGGTCTCACTGGGTGGTGGTTATTGTGTGACTGGGGTATGATAAAAACTACAGATTATTTTCAAAAGTTTCTGAGACAGATGCTTTTTGTAATAGTATCTAAAAGGCTGTAACATTTGTTAAAGCAATTATCAAATAGTAATTATAGTTCTATGGTACAATGTTTGCAACCATTTGATTTAATTACACTCGTATCCCAGCACGTAAGTGCCTGCACATTTGATGATTATATTCACAACAGAACTTACACATTTAAGTTAAAATTTATCCTTCAATGGAATTGGAATTTTGCTTTTAATCGCTGCTTTTAAACTGAATTAAAATCTTAATGTTCTGTCCAAACAGAAATGGTTTTATGAATAGGTCTAAGAACTTCCTTTATCAGTGATGGAAATAAAAGAGCCAGAGGAAAGATGCAGCATTGTACTGAAACAGGAATCCTCAGCAGCAGAAAGGGCTTCCATCTGAGAATAAATGCTCTCTGAAAACTGTAATGGTTATTTTTCAATGTTTATTTATCATTATTTAAATAGTCACCTCAATTATTCATTTAGATATTCACATTTTAGAGGTATTGGTCACATTCTACCACACTTCAGAAGGTATTTTGTATGAGTGTTATCAGGAAAGAAACAGATCTAAAAGCAAATATTACAATATATACTGAAAGAAATTGAAAATTATGTGGAAAATATCAAGAATTTAAGTGACGTCCTCGAATATACAGTTCAAAATTTTCTATTGCATTGATTTCAATACAAAAATAAAACTAAGGAAATAGTTGAAACTAATCAGAATTTAACAAGTGTCAGCTACAAGCTTGAAAATATTTGAGTTATCTACAGATGAAGTGTTATGAATATGAAATAAATATGCATTTGAATATTAAGAAATTATCAACTTGTTAATCAAAAATTAGTTCATGTTTGTTGACCTATGTATTCAAAAAGCTAATTATTTGTCTGCAGTTTCACAAAACCCCACGGTGTTATCAGCACATTCATCACAAAGCGCTGCATGAAACCTTGGAGCAGCCTCTAAGCAGAATCCTGACTAATCCAGACCGACAGCCCAACAAATCAAACAACCCGACAAGACAGAATAACATGTATCCTTGCATTTTTGTGTCATCTGCTTTGAGTTTGAACAGGAATCATTTTGTCGCTGATGGATTTTTAGTCCCAAGAGCTGGAGAGCAACCCACACTAGGAGCCTCCGCAAAAGAACACATAAGACTGGAAGGTGATCAGAAGAAAGGAAGCTTAACATAAGCAAGGGGTCATCCCAAGGACTAAAAGACACAGGAGAGAAGTCATAGATGGGAAAGGGAAGGAAATTGTGTAGAATGGAACAGATGATGTGGTTTTAGCCCAGCAGGCAGCTAAGCATACCCAGCTGCTCAATGACCCCTACCCCTGAAGTGGGATAGGGGAGAGAAGCAGCATGGCAAAAGCTCATGGACTGAGATACAGACACTTTAATAAGGACAAAAGGGGAGGAAAAAACCCCCAACTACCAAAAAAAAAAACCCATGAGAAAAAGAAGTATTGAAAAAACCCCAACCAAACCCAACTGCTTCCCACCAGCCAACCAGTCCCCAAACAGCACTCCCTGCAAATTTCCCCTCCTGGTTTGTATTGCTGAGCATGATGGCCTATGGTCTGGAATCTCCCTTTGGTCAGCTGGCCTCAGCTGTCCTGGCTCTTTAGATTGGACATTAGGAGAAAGGGTTGTGAAGGGCTGTCCCAGGGTGCCCAGAGCAGTGATGGAGTCCCCATCCCTGGAGGGGTTTCAAAGCCGTGGAGATGTGGTGCTGAGGGACACGGTTTAGTGGTGCTCTGGCAGTGCTGGTGTAACAGTTGGACTCGATGAGCTTAAAGGTCTCTTCCAACCAAAACAATTCTATCATTCTTGTACACCTCCCACCACCTCACAAGTGGGATGGGGTGAGGAGAGAAAAAGGCCTTGACTGTGTAAGTGCTGCTCAGCAGTAACTGAAACACCCTCATGTTATCAACACCTTCCAGCACAAATCCCTACAAGCTGCTTTGGGGTAAGAACTAAAAGACCTCAGCACTGAAACAAAAAGGAAGTGAAGAACTACAAAGAGCTCTGAAGGTGAATTTCAGGCTGTATAAGGCTAGACATCAGATGGGACTGGAAACAGATGATGTGGGGTGAATTTAGTCAACCAACAAGGGAAGATGGCAGCACAGAACCCAGGAGACCCCCTGCTCATGAAGGGAACTAGTATTACACCAGGAGAATACCAATGGAGTATTCTTTTTAGAGGATGCAGCTGATCCATGGAGAAGACAACCTGCTCTTTGTTCTGAACTTCTGTCTGTTCTTGCACATCAAATAGTCTTTCTGTGATTCAGATTCACTGAGAAGTCCTCCTATCCTTCTCTCCTCCCCACTACCACTGCATAATGGTCATTCTGGTTTTAGATTATCTTATTTGAGACATGACCTTCTGCATAAACATAGTCCACTCCACCATCCTCATTACATGTTAAATAGCTTTAGGAATATACATATATAAAAGAATATATAGGTTTTTATATAAAGCTACATTTTTCTCAGGTGCTCTAGTACAAAGGAAATAACTTCTGTAGGTGTAGAGAAGGCATTTCATAAAATTGTTTAATTTGGAAAAGACCTTTAAGATCATCGAGTCCAACCATAAGAGAATAAAAATATATTAATAGCAATTATGAACATGGTAAATCCACTTTCTATTCCTAGACATATAATAGGACCAATCCAATGTCACCATTAAATAAAGAACTTCATATGCTTTTTTCTATCCAATTTTCATTTAGAGGATTAAATAGCACAGACATCTCTCAGTTTTTCTCCTACCAGAAGAAAGAATAAGATGGCCACAGGTAAGGATGTTACCAAATTCAAGGACATTTCAGTGAAGAATCTAGGCTGATAATTATCACTGTGCTCCATTCCTTTGATTTTGTGAGAAGAAGAAAAAAAAAAAAACTTTCAAGAAAAACTTGTTTTATGAAAAATTGCTCATGTTAAAGATGTATTTTCTGGTCAAGACCAGCCAGACAAATATTCAGCAGCCCAATTAATATAAACATTTTTACCTGGGATCTGGGAACAAACAAAGCAGGGTCTTGAACCCGAAACTCCCACATTAGAAATCACAATCCTGTTAATGAGCTATTGACTTTTCTGCCTTTTTTTTCTTGGCTTTCTTTGATTAAGAATTAGGAAGAAAAGTGTAAAATCTTAAAAAACCCTAAATATCCACAATAGCAAAAAGCATGATTTGGTCACTGAGAGTGACACCAGATGCAGAAGTCAATGCAACATTAATAATATACTTTGATCAACCCACATATGGTCTCTCAATATCTGAGAAGAAAATACTGGGTCTTTTTTCCCCCCTCTCCATTTCATTTCTGTATTTACAAACAAATTTCGAGGACAGAACACAGAGCAAAAACTCCTGTATTTTTCCAGTCTCTTGATCTTCAGTCTTGGTGTCATATTTGGGTAAGTTTGTATGGGTATTTGATTAGAAAAATCAAAATACCTTGGAATCCCAAGTGAAAAACATGAATTTTCAGGAGTTAAAATACTTGAAAACACTTGGGAATAAAAATTTGTTGTAGTTGATTTACTATAAAAATACAATATTGGATCACGTTTGAAATCTCGCTCTGTTGGGAGCAGGTTGCTCTGGTTTCAACTTTACAGAAGAGAGAGAAATGTAGGGCTTCATGGCAAGATGTAGTAACAGATACACTCATTTTTTCTGTAATGTTGCTTTCTAAAAAGTTATTAATTGCATCAAAGTAATTTAATGACGGCCACTTTAGTTCTCCGTGACTAATATCAACAAATCCTGGCCTGCTTTATCTTTTCTGTTTAAACATGCTTATGAAATTATTCACTCTGGTTTCATACCCAGGATTATGCATTTTCAGAGCAGCTCCTGCAGACACAGAAAACCTGAAGTTTTATGAACGTATGCAACTGAGCAAGGTGAGGGTGGGAGGTAGAAAGTTTATGTCTTCACTAAGGGAGAATCTTTCTCCCAGTTCTCACTTCCAAGGCAACATCCATCTCAAATTGAGACCTTGAAGTGATGAAATTGATACAGGGCCAGACAACTACTTCAAATCAATCTCTACCACTTTGATGTTTACTTATATTACATTTTCTTATGTCCTTTCAGGGAGCTGAGAAAAACTTTCAGGCAAAGAAGATACTTTTAAAATATATAAAATGAGCATATTTAATACAGGGGAAAATGAGATATAGATTCCATAATTATAATGGTGATTATTAAAAGGAAGAACAACTCAAAATAATTAAATCAGGAAAATAGAAATTAATAGGAATTACTTGATGATTGTTTTAAAATTAAAGAAACACTGAAATCAAAACTGTTTGTAATTATTAATGTTAGTTTCTTATGGTGGGTGAAGAGGGGAATGCTGGAAATGAAATCAGTCTGACATACAATTAAAGGAGAAAAGCACGTCAGTGAAACAGAGTCTCCTCACACCCACTGGGTTCAATCCAGAGCATCTGCAAAATGAGACAGGCCTGAAGAATACTTTTAAGAATTAATTGTATCTCCACAAGAGATACCAGCTTCTCCACCCTCTTTCTTTCAGGTACCACAATGCAAAGGCTTTAAACACAGACATGACCAACCTCCCATGTGCACCACAGCTCCAAATGTGCAGCAACTAGCTGGAAAATACATCGTGATCATTCCCAATACTTTCACTTCTTACATCACCCTTCAAGGTAACCTTTTAGAAGCGTCCCCAGAAGACCAATGCTCCACTCTGTCTGTGTCCTGCTCATTAGAAGAAAGCCTCCGCTCCTCCTATAGGAAAACTGAAGGACATTGATTTAGATACAGAGAAGAACCAGAAATAGGTGCACGGGTGACTTTGGTGCTGTTTGGTCCCAGGGAGGATGTTGCTGAGATCTCTGCCTCAACTGCTCTTACAACCTTTGCCGGGGCACAGCTGCAAACCCAACCAAGACCAAACCATCAGCTCCTGAATCTCTGCTGGGAAGGTCGATCTTTTTCTACTTTCTCTCTATGTATGACTCCAGCCTTACAGACATTTATTGCCATCATATTACCATCCCATACTGTTGCTCTTGTGCATACATATTTCTATTTGTTGATTATAGACAGAATATACGATTCACACATAGCTAACACATTATATAACAATCACCTCAAGTTTCCAGCATTTTTCCATTTCTAATTTCTCACATTACTCTAAATTTTAGGCCAGAAGACAATATCGTAGTCAAGTGACCTGACTGATTACATCCCGGGGTGCCTCCATAGTCGCCACACTTTTACTAAGAATACTTTGAAACAGAACTTATTTCTTGCAAAGGAAAACTCAACAGTTCAGGGTCCTGCTTATGAATTGCAAACACACAAACCGTAACTTTTATCCCTAAATACTCAGATGTGAAAATAGTGAAGTCTGAAAAAAGCTCCTTCATAAAGATGTGTCATTTGAAATCTCAGAGAAGCACACAGAAAATTGATGAATGCTTACTCAAACTAGGGAAGACTGTATATTGAGCAGGCATTTAAATACAGCACTGACCAGGAGAGCAGAACACCCTTTCCTCCTCCCGATGGCTATATTGCTGATGGGTAATATTTATATTAATGTTTAATATTTATATGAATCCTTACAGCATTAGAGAGCATAAACCATGGGGCAGTAAGCATTCTCCCCAACAGCCAGTGGAATATGGCCACTAGATGCTTTGGAAGGAGAGAAGAGCCAAAGAACGTGCCCACGCTTTCAGCAGAAATGTGTTTTATCTTCTCACACTAAGAATTAGAATATAAAGAGAAAAGAGACATTTATAGAAATAACTCTTCACAAAGTTAAAACAGAAGCTTGTGGCAAGGATCAGACTTAAAACCTCGTATTTCAAGGCTGGATATACTCCTTAATTTTCAAGAGCAAGGGAGACAGCCAAGATCTCTGTGAGAGCTCACAGCACTAACAGCATTTCTTGCACGTTCTCTTCAAGACCCTTTAACTGGTCACTTCCAAAGCTCTGATGGATGCTCTACTGCATCTACTCTTCAGAAGTAATTCTGAAGAAGAATGAAGAGAGTTATAAGGCTGCAGTGTCCTGCAACCTAGTAACTCTCACCATTGCTAAGATCTTTCTCGAGTCCGACCAAATTCATCATTTTTAAATTTATTTCTCTAAAAATATATTAACTGTGCTTTTACTGGAAGCAAGTAACACCATCCTGCTTGAAGGTCAGGAAGAAGATTCTTTCAGTTTAATTTTATATGCCCTAGTAACAGTTTCTGAGCCAGCCACAGCACTGATGGTAATTGACAATTCCCACAGAGATGAATTTTCACTTCTGCAGCTCTCGGTGAAACACCTTCTAATGTAAAGATTAATTGGAGCACAAATAGCTCTGGCTATACCATTTCAGCTCCTGTCACAACTATTTTGTCAGAGAGTTAGAAAGAATTCCCCCAAAATGCATATGATTTAGAATGAGCCCAGTGTTACATTATTAAGAAAGTCTCAGAACCTGCTTTAAGAGAATCCATAAAAAGGATTTCAAGCAGAAAAAAAGATGAAGATGTCTCTGAAAGCATAAAGGGAAAAAACCCACAGTATATGAAATAGGAGAGGAAATTTAAAAAGGATAAAAACTCTTAGTAATCAGGAAACTGGAGTTTGCCAGAGACAATGCTAAAGAATCTTAATCCAACACAGAGAGTTCTATTTGTTATATACTGAAGAATCACCAGGATGTACATTAAACACTTAATTTGTGATGCCTGAACCCACACTTCTCATTCCATGGCACAGCTCCAAACTACACAATTTGAGGCAACAAATACATGCAGGAAAAGTTGCTGCTTATTTTCCTGTAACAACATAGATAAATAATATTTTTCTTAAAACCTTCAAGGTGTTCCTCAAACACCCGAGTGCTACCTGATTTCCCTAAACAATGAATTCCTGTCCTCTGAAGTTAAAAAGAACAAAAGAAAGGTTACTTTTTGGAAGCACCCAAGTGAATTCAGAACTTCGAGGATTTTTTAATACAAAGGATGCTGAAGTCATATAAGCACGCTATGAAATTTAAAAGAGGAAAGAAGAAAAACAAATAGAAAATTGTGACAATTCCCAGAAACTTCATTTTGACACTTAGAAAATTCAACAAAATTGACTCAAGGTTGCTGGGAGTGCTCATCTGTAAGGACCTGTCCATCAAGCTTGATCCCTGAAACCACAGCAGCTGAAAGTGTTTCACCTAAAAGGATGCACCACTTCATCATGACCCAAACCACAGCATCTTCCACAATTTGTTGTAATAAACTTTACATACACGGGACAAAGAGACAAAAAACCCTCCACGAGCGTGACAAGAGCCTAAGCCATCAAATTCATGAAAAATCAGTATCATGTGTACTAACAAAATGAGCCAGGGGGGAAAATAAGCCTAAAATTAATAAATGATATCTGAGTAAATTGAAGTAGAAGATCCAAAAGACTGGACACACCAGCTGTCAAACAAGTTAATCTGAAAGTCAAGGGTGAAAGTCCTTGCCCATTTATCATTCATCTAAACTAAATCACTTTTCATCTTGTAGAGTTTATGCAAAAATATCCATCCATCACTACACAATTCTCAGTATTCCTCATACAGATGAGCAGCTGGTGGTTAAAACCAGAGAAATTAAGTCCTGAAAAACCAGAGAAGTTAAGTCCTGAAGCCATTCTATGTTTATTTTAAGCTAATTTAGACTTTATAACCTATAAACCTTAGGTTTATTTTAAGCTAATTTAGGTTCCTATATTTTCCAATGGGAAACCAAAGGTGAACAGAGCAAATGACAAAACTATGGAGGATATTTTTGTGTTTACCCATTCCAATCTATTAGCACAAATGTTTTATTTATAAGAGTTGACTGACTATGTTTACATTTTCTAAAGATATGAACTCATCTATAGCATCAAGACCTGGCAATGTACAAAATATTTGTACGAGAAAGACANTACATATATATATAGTATAAGCATATCTGCCCTAAAGCTTTGCTAAATTATTTTCTGTATAATAATTCTCTGCTGTTATCTTGTTAGAGCTCTGAAACTAATTTCATTCAACGTTCATATGAAGCCATACAAAGATCCCAAGACACCACTGATGCCAAGAAACACAACTCACATGAAACATAACTGCATCTCTGTCTGCAACAAAGGTGGCAATGCCTCCACCTTTACACTGCAGGACTGAAACTACATGATCTTTAAGTTCCCTTCCAACCCA
>VYZX01019901.1:643849-673296 GCA_013401335.1 Brachypteracias leptosomus | reverse complement strand
TCATGACCCAAACCACAGCATCTTCCACAATTTGTTGTAATAAACTTTACATACACGGGACAAAGAGACAAAAAACCCTCCACGAGCGTGACAAGAGCCTAAGCCATCAAATTCATGAAAAATCAGTATCATGTGTACTAACAAAATGAGCCAGGGGGGAAAATAAGCCTAAAATTAATAAATGATATCTGAGTAAATTGAAGTAGAAGATCCAAAAGACTGGACACACCAGCTGTCAAACAAGTTAATCTGAAAGTCAAGGGTGAAAGTCCTTGCCCATTTATCATTCATCTAAACTAAATCACTTTTCATCTTGTAGAGTTTATGCAAAAATATCCATCCATCACTACACAATTCTCAGTATTCCTCATACAGATGAGCAGCTGGTGGTTAAAACCAGAGAAATTAAGTCCTGAAAAACCAGAGAAGTTAAGTCCTGAAGCCATTCTATGTTTATTTTAAGCTAATTTAGACTTTATAACCTATAAACCTTAGGTTTATTTTAAGCTAATTTAGGTTCCTATATTTTCCAATGGGAAACCAAAGGTGAACAGAGCAAATGACAAAACTATGGAGGATATTTTTGTGTTTACCCATTCCAATCTATTAGCACAAATGTTTTATTTATAAGAGTTGACTGACTATGTTTACATTTTCTAAAGATATGAACTCATCTATAGCATCAAGACCTGGCAATGTACAAAATATTTGTACGAGAAAGACAAAAGGAAAACAAACAAACAAACAAACCCAATCCTCTGATTGCCTTAGTAACTCTAAAAGGACAGAGAAGAGCAATGAGATGACTGGTGACAGACAATATTTTTTGTGGGCTTCTGTGGTCTACTGTGATTTTATTCCCTATATTAGAAGTTATTCAAAGAATACACACCAAAACAACACAATTGAACTAGATTGTGACTGAGCTAGAAATTGATAAGGAATAAAAGGAAAACTGAATGGCACCTTACTGCAGTCTTAGGATTTTAAGTTAACAGTGACCCTGAAAGAAAACCTGTAATTGAAACTTGGACTTTGNTTCCAACCCAAACCATTCAATGAGTCTGTGAAATACTAAGACAATTCTGAGAATGGAATTAAAGTGAATTTATTATTCTTCATGGATTGTTTTGGAAAAAAAAACAACAGAATTGATCGCGCCTTAAGTCAATGCATACAGCAGGAGATTTTCCTGGTGAGAATCAAGTCTACACACCTATTCTGCTCCAACAACTTTCAGCAAATTGTTCTGGAAACTTCACTTTTTATTTTTTTAAAAACGGCATATTACATAAAGTAATTTCTCCCTTTTCCCCTCTAGCTGTATGGTTCATTATTTTAATATTCATGTCTGGAATTCTTGCTGACCTGGAGCCCTGAGGAGCACACGTCATGCTCTCGCCATCTGCTCACAGCAGCAAGCTCACAGGTTCCCAGACTTACATGGGAGAATAACAAAAGCCAACACTCACTAGTATCTTCAGACACCTTAAGTGTCCAGCCATGGAGATAAGATTTCAGAAGATGGCATTTTCAGAGTCTGCTTTATATAGATGCTGGCTAGATATGTGTATGGCTAGTAACAACTTCCATGCTTAGAACATCAGATTTACAAGAGAAGCAAGAGAAATAAAACCCCAAATCAACAACTGTGGGATTCACTGATGCCTCAAAGAGATGAGGAGGTGACATCAAATCAACTTTTCCCAAAGTGTTGTATATATTGGTATTTTGACACATGAAAAATACAGCAACTGTCTTAACATTCAGGGTAGATACAGAGATTAAAAAGGGGTTTTTAATGAGTATTAAATGGTTTACTGACAGATACAGATATACATGCAGTAAAAATCTAGCAAAATATACTTATATTTGTGTGCAATATGAAGTACCACGTTATTTAGCATGTTTTAAGACATCTGACGTGCACTAATTTGTAACAGTGTGAAAGTCGAGGGGCAGCAGGAGGGGTAGCCTTGTGATCAAGTGGAATTTCCAAAATAGTCAAGACTTGAAATGTTCCTCCCATCAGAAGAGAATGATAATTTCAAGATATCAAAAATAAAAGCATGGCTTATTTAAAAGCAGCAAGGAAGAAGATGAGGAGAAAGAGGCTGGACTGGATGATCCTTAAAGAACTTTCCCAACCTAAACGACTCTGTGATTCTATGAAGATGAGAAGGAGGAAGGAAGAGCAGGAGTAGGAAGAGGTGGAAGGAAGATGAAGGATGAAGAAGAAAAAAAGTCTCCCTTCCCATACTATGCCTTCTGGAACAGAACAAGGACAGAAAAATACATTCAATTAATTTCCTGGTGCTTTTCTGTATAAATACTGCTAATTAAATTCAATTTAAAGAGAGTTCCAGTGGAAACCAAAAAGAAGTTTTTTTATATCCTTGCACGACCATGAAGATTTCTTGCAGGTAAGTGGTCTCAGTTTCAGAAGCAAATGTGCTGTGCAGTTCAGCTCAGTGTAGAATACCCCACAGCTACTGCTTTAGATCTCACCTCAATGGTCCAGGAGGAGAGGACAGAGAGTTGGTGGTTTTCAGTGGGGTTGGGGGAAGCATTTTATTGATGCTATGGTAACAAAGATATCTTCCTTCCTTTCTTTTGTCATACCCTACGGTTGGCAGGCTTTAAGCTTTCAGACCAGACGATCAAGCTTCCTTTCCTAGGCATCAACTTGCCATCAAGAAGAGGAAAAAAAGAGCTGCAATTATGTCAGAATAAATTTGCTTGAAACTAAGTAGAATTTAAGCTTCTACAAGACAAACCACAGTAGCTGGCTGGATCACAGTAGGACATGTGTCTGCACTCCTGAGTAAATAAAAATTGTGATCCAAATAACCTCTCAAGAAAAATTCCTTTACTCTAAGAAAAAAAAAAGATAATTAAAAAATGGTACCATATGGTAGGATCTTCTGAAGAGGAGGGTGAGGTCTTCTCTGTGTTGACCCTTTTTATATTCCGTTCTGAGATCTCCCATGAGATCTGAAGAGAAGAGGCAACCTGCCAAGTCTGTTCTTTCTTCCAGGAAGTCTTCTGACTTCAGTGAGAAGCAGTGTGTCCCCAAAGAACTGGGGTCTGAGTCAAAAGAGCTCCAAATATAGTTAGGAGAAGACTTCTACACAAAAGCAGGATGCATTGAGTTTTCAGTTACAGAAAACAAAACATTCTTTTCTTTCTCAACACAAAAACCACAAGAATGAACTGGAGCAAGTCTACTGAGAGGCCACCAAGGTGATCAGAGTTGGGGTCACTTGCCCTGTGAGGAGAAACTCAGAGCTGGGCTTGTTCAGCCTAGAGAATAAATGACTCAGGGGGTGGCAGGGGCAGCTCCTACAGGAGATCTTCACAGTGGTGCAAGGAAGCCAAGAAATAACAGACAAAGGTTGAAACAAGAGAGGTTCTGACCTCTTCACTATGAGATCAATCAAGCCTCAGATCAGGTTGCACACAGAAACTGCAGTCTTGGTGTCCTTGGAGGTTTTCAAGACTCAGCTAGGTAAAACCATGAGCAAGCTAGTCCTACCCCATCACTGTCCTGGCTTTGAGAAGGAGGCTTGACCTCCAGAGCTCCCTTCTGACCTCAGCTACCCTATAATGCTTTATATATATGGAACTATTTTTATATTACATACATTATATTAATATGTGTGTCTATGTATCTAAGCTATACAAGATCCATCCATTAGTAGTTTCTCTAAAACAGTCTGAGAGCTTTCTGTGATCAGGAGTAGGAAGATCTTAACCTGGGACGAAAGATTCTTTTTGGAGATTCTTTACTTTTTGGAGAGAGATTCATTACTTACAGGTTACTTTTCTTACCTCCTTAAAGACAGAGTTCTGCTCTAAAAATCTATTTGTAAAAATGCTTAGTGTGAGATCAAATTCTATTTCTGACTTAAAGAACTGTTTTCTCTAAATGCAAGCACCACACCTTCACCTCCCAGCTCCAAATCAACATCACTTCATTTCCTTAATGAATTATTTTATACAAGATCCTTTCTAACAGGTTCTACCAACTCTTTCAAGACTCTCTGAGAAGCTGGAATCTTCCCAGTTGGTATTAGTTTCTACCTCAATTTATTTAAGACATTTTTGAACACACTTTTTTTCCCGTATTTACTTTTCTTTGTAGTTGGTGGTAAGAACTGCAATATCCCGTGTGTTACACAGCAGTCTGCTCTTAATGAGTTCTGCTGTATTATCTTCTGAACACTTCTTAAACATTGTTTTAAATGAAAATTAAAGCTGTTGGCAAAAGACTGAAATCTTGCCACTGAAGCACTCTTCCATTTGCATTGCAAATCAGCAGCTAAGAACACATGGCTACTTGGAAATAATGCAGCAAAGGTACGGAAATCCAAGCTTCAGGAGGAAAATCCTCCCATAAAATCCATGAACCTGAGCCCTAAGCACAGCTTTGCTTCACATTACCATTCTCATTACTTTCACAGACTTACTAAATACTACATAACATTAAAGGAACATATTTCAAGTCCAAGTCTCTTTTCTCCTTTCGCCCTGCCCCTTGTCCTGTCTCTGGGCACCACTAACAAGAGTCTGGCCCCATCTTCTTGCCACCCGCCCTTTAGCTATTGATCAGCAGTGATCAGATCCCCTCTCAGGCTTCTCTTCTCCAGCTCAACAGCCCCAGGGCTCTCAGCCTTTCCTGGGCACAGCGATGTTCCAGCTCCCACAGCATATTTGTAGCCTCCACTGGACTCTCTTGAGTAGTTCCTTACATAAGACAAAGCCGTACATGGAGAAACATGGGACCAAGTGTTACAACAGCCCAGAAACCACACTGGTTACTCCATACATCATCTCCATTGTTTCTCTTTCCAAACCATAAAGTTGTGCCAGCTTGTTTGAACCAGATGCTGTATGGAAAAAACTCTATTTTGAATTAAGAATACAATGTTTTTAAATTGATTATAACCACTTTTGTTAAATACCATTCTGAAAAAATCAAAAATATGATATCTATTTAGATAAAAGGTGGCATCAGTATACATTATTAAAGAAAACAATAAAAAACCCATCCTAGGAGGGAAATCTTTATTGCCCTACACTCATCACTGGCTCGCCTAAATCTGTCATTAAACTGCCCAAACAAAATTCCTCTCCTTGTAGCTCCTGAAATGACTCGGGTGCTTCTGCTGCACTGGGGTGCTCACTCTGGGTGACAGCTCTGCCAGTGGCAGGGTGGACATGGAACAATGACAAACAACTGGCTCTGCTATTCCCAGGTCGAATTCACAAAACACAACCTCATCGTGCCTTGTCTTGGCTGGATGTGCCAGGCGGCTACGTGTGACTGAGGCAAAGCAGTCACCCACCTGGGACTGGGCCTTCTTCAGCTCCTCGCAGCAGTGCTGGTGGAACAGAGTAGGGAGATGTTGCCAGCACTTCCCCAGCTTGATTTTAGTCTTTCTTTGTTAAAGGAGACGGGAGTTTCAAAATCCAACAAAACCAGCGAGTCTGGTGGCTGCCATCAGACCTCATCCAGGTAGCAATGGTGTCAACAGAGCCACCCAAATTCAGAGATGGGGAAGTTTCCTTTGGAAGCTCCATTACAGCAAACAGAAGAAGCAGGTCCTGCTCTTCCACTGCAGTTTCTTCACTTCACATCATTCCAGCACATCAATAAAGCTGTCTGAGCACCTGCCCTGTTATGGGCCATAAATCCCCCTGTGTTATCAACCACTCCAACTTCATTTTAGCAGATGTCTGTTACTGATTAAGTGCTCTGTGTTTCAAAGCACTGCACCTTCAGCTGAAGGTGTATGGAAATAATGGGGTAACAAATCAGGCGGTGAAAAGGATCGGGGACAGTTCTCAGTGTTCCTCAACATGCTACTTGACACTGGTTTGGGTGCTGATAACCTCAAAATATATGAATTGCTGTAACTGGGAGAGCGGAATCAGTGGGCGCATTTTTTCCTACATGAACTCTTGAGAACTTCACACTAGTGAAGAAGAAATTTCATATTTGAGCAGTGAGGCCACCTCTGCAACTTTTGGATAAAGAATAATCTCTGTATCTTCCTTACAAACATACTTGAAAATTATTGTGAGATCACCTCTTCATCATCACTTTGGTAACTTCAGCAGATTGAAATTCTGAAGCCTTGCACTGCTAATGGCTCCCAGATTACAGGCTGTTCTTGGAACTCTTCTCCAAATTCATTAATCCATCAAACAGTGACATTGATGTTGTCCAGAAAAGCAGTACCACCTTCAGGAGCTTGCTTCATGTATGTTTGCCTTCTAACTCAACAACATGTCATTTCCAAGGCAATAAAAAGCTCATGAGAAACGACCACAAGATCACATGAGGTAAAGCATGAAGCTCTGCTGGGGCCCTTCTATAAAACTACATGCAATCAACAAATGTCTCTGCAATCCAAACGTCTCCCAAATTTCCACTCTGACCTAGCGTGACTTGCCACATTAATTGAATTAAAGTGCTTTCCTGGAAGGACATTGTTTATTGATAAGATGAGATAACCAAATATTATCTTGGCAGGTATCCAGAGTCAATATGAAGCCATACAGAAATCTGGGGTGGAAAAGCAATCAAATTGAAATTTGCATCAATTTGAATTTTCAGTTCCTTTCGAAATTAGGCTACTTCAACTCTTAAAACTCCACTTTGAAACATCCATAACACAAAGCTTTGGGAGATGCTCTGTTGTTTAGGAGCCTGTATTTGAAAGTTTCCTCTAAAGCTTCTGAATTCATCTGGTGAATATAAAAAGAATTATGTAGATACTGATATTGCCAGGGACTTCTCAAAGAGAAAAGGTGCTTATAAGGCAAACAGTAGTGGTGTAAGGGATGATGCAATCAGCTGTTTGGTTTTTGGTCCTCTCAGGAAAAGGTACGGGGCTTAGGTGAAGGCAGATGTCTCCTGAAGACAACATCTGCTGGTGTGGAGGAGGGTCAGAAGGGGTTTTGGCTCCTTTCATCAAAGGACAGTGTTTCATGAAAATACTGCCCACATTAAAAAATTACAAGCTTCTTCATAGAATCATGTTGGTTGTAAGAGACCTTTAAGATCACCAAGTCCAACCATTCCCCCAGCACTGCCAGGTCATCACTAAACCATGTCCCTCAGCACCACATCTCCAAGGCTTTGAAACCCTTCCAGGGATGGGGACTCCACCACTGCTCTGGGCACCCTGGGACAGCCCTTCACAACCCCTGCCATGAAGAAATTGTTCCTCATCTCCAACCTAAACTTCTCCTGGTGCAACTTGAGGCTGTTTCCTCTTGTTCTATCACTTGTTCCTTGGGAGAAGAGCCTGACCCTGCCTGGCTCCAACCTCCTTTCAGGGAGTTGTCAGGAGCAAGAAGGTCTCCCCTGAGCCTCCTTTCCTCCAGGCTCCACAACCCCAGGTCCCTCAGCTGCCCCTCACCAGACTTGTGCTCTAGACCTTTCACCAGCTTCATGACTGAGGGGAGACAGTAACAGAAACCCTTAGAGAGACAGAAAAATTACGATTGGTCCTAAAAATTTAGGAAGAATATTCCCAGTAAGGAACCAAGAAAGGTCAGCGAGTCTGCGTGGCAAGCATCTAAGCTGATCACATTAAACCAGGTATTATACAGGTGTTCACACCTCAGCATAGATTACAAAACTAAGAAGATTAGGTGAACAGAAAGAATTGGGCCTTATGATAATTAGGAAATTTAATTAAATAGCTGGCTATTGGAAAAGAAATACAGACTGCTCAGCAATGTACACAGTGTCTTATGGCAATTTTCTGATGATTGACATCTTATTGTAGGACAACACTTCTACATAGCACAGGGGTGGAACCAGAGAAGGGCAAACACAGTTTCTACTCTTGGAAACAAAGAAAAGCTGAGGAGTTTCAGATTTTGAACTCAAATTTCAGCTTTCAGAAAAATACTGTGAAAAACCTTTCTACAACACGATAAGAGGTTTTATGGGGGTTTCACACACCACCATTTGAGTTTAGGCATTTGGCTCTGCCTCATCTGGTATGCTCATAAACAGGGGAGAAAGCAGTCTCGATGAAAATAGATTAGTGCAGAGGCCAAGCTGCTTAGAGAACAGTTCTCAGAAAGCTATTACCAATGCCATTCCATCAACATGAACCAAGACATCTACAGAAGTTCTCTATTGATTCAGGCCTACACAGTGTTTTCATTAGTGATGAGGATGCTGAAAGATAAAACATGACAGCTCGTTGGAAGGACAAGCCTAGAAGTGAAAGTTATCCTCACAAGCAGAAACCATGCCTTGAAAAACCAAACTGCACCAAACCAAATTACCCTTAAACATGGACAGTGTTCTGCACCTAGGGTCAGTAACCTGCTACATAAATACAGCATGGAAAAGTGGTTTCACGGAAAAGGATTTGGGAGTTTTTACGGTTCAGGAGCTAAACATAATTTTATGCTGTTGTAAAAGCAGTAAAATGTCTTTGGGATGTATCTGCTAATACACAGCCTGTGAAAGGGAGGAAATTATCCTCTACTGTACTTAGCAAGGATAAAGACCTCCACAAAATAGTGTCAAATTTCAGGCATTTCAATAAAGATGAGGGTCAGCTATAGACAGTCCAGAGGAAATAAGAAAAATTACAAAAAGAATATGACTCATGAAAGAGGGAGGAGGAGAAAGAACCAGAACAGAGTATGAGAAGGTTAGGATAAGTTTCCAAATTCCCAGAGCTGCTGCAAAGAAGACAGCATGAATTGATTTTCGACGCCTAGAGATTACAGGACCAATAGGAAGAAATTTAAACTGCTTCAAAAGGAAGAGCCAAGTTAGTCCTTAGGGAAAAAAATATCTAACCATGTGGAAAATAATACAGTAAAATATAATATGGAAATTATGATGCCTCTATCCCATCTTACCTGAACTGCCTAATGGAGAGCTGGCATGAAAAAAGAGAGTACCAGACCCTCCTTAACAATACCAGTGACAGATGAAAGGAGCTTAAGACAAGCTGCAACAAGAGTAATCTGCTTAGATGCAAGGGAGGAAAAAAATCACTATGAGAGTTGTCAAACAGTTGCCCAGAGAAGCTGTGGTATCTCCATCTTTGGACATATTAAAAACCTCAGTGAACAAAGCCCTCAACAACCTGATCCAAGCTGGTCATACACTGAGTAGCAGCTGTACTAGATGACCTCCACAGGTTCCCACCAGGTTATGCCATGGACTCCAACTCTGCTGAAAAAACATTTATGAGGAATAAGATAAATAACCTTGATTGTATCCTACATGACAAGGATGGCTACATTTTACCTTGAGCTAATGGTATGATGTTCCACAAGGCCAAGTGCAGGGTCCTACACTTTGGCCACAATAACTCCATGCAGTGCTACACGCTGGGGATGAGTGGCTGGAGAGTGGCCTGGCAGAGAGGGACATGGGAGTACTGGTTGACAACCAGCTGAACATGAGCCAGCAGACTCAGGGGGGACCTCATCACTCTCTACAACTATCTGAAAGGAAGTCATAGTCAGGTAGGGATTGGGCTCTTCTCCCAGACAACTAGTGACAGGATGAGAGGGCATGGCCTGAAGCTGTGCCAGGGGAGGTTTAGGGTGGATATTAGGAAGCATTTCCTCATGGAAAGGGCAATTAGACACTGGAATGGGCTGCCCAGGGAGGTGGTGGAGTCAACATCCCTGAAGGTGTTTAAGGAAAGATTGGATGTAGCACTTAGTGACATGGTCTAGCTGATGTCGTGGTGTTAGGTCATAGGCTGGACTTGATAATCTCAGAGGTCTATTCCAGCCTCAATAATTCTGTGAGCAACTGTCAGCTCTATAATTATAGAATTTTCCTCTGTGCAGGGGTAATTTTGAGGCTCTATCGACAATAGAGGATGTATCTGCAGAAAATTTCATAGAATGACAAAATGGCTGAAGTTGGAAGGGATCTCTGAAGATCATCCAAGTCCAATCCCAGTCCCCAAATACAATCAACTAGAGTGGTTTACTCAGGACTACGTGTATCTGGTCCCTAGTATCTGGAATATCTTCAAGGACGGAGATAGAAAACTGCTGGGAACCAGTTTAACATCCTGTTTGCAAGTTCAGGTCTTGCATAGTAAGTCAAATTTGCACAGCACATATTCCTACCAGACCCTCTGCATTTGAAGAAGCCATGTACAAGTGTCACTGGAACAAAGAAACCACCTATAAAGCAGGAAAACGCTTTCAACCACCTTGGTTCATTTTTAATTTCTGATTTTTACCATTGTCATCATCACTTACAAGAATAATGCAGGGAATTTGCTCTCCTGCCTCAACACAGCTGGAAAACTTCTCTCACTTTTGCTTTACACCCTCCCTTTGCCATGTAGTCGGTGTGTGGTTATTTGTCACAAACAAATAAATTAGCCTTAACTGCTGTGAGCACACAGACTGCTTTCAATTAGAGGTGGCACCTTCAGACCCTGTTCACTCAGCAGCAAGAGGACAGCAAAGTATTTCTGTTATTGAACTCCTTGGCACTATCTTGCTTGGGGATATTTATTTTAATAAACACAAGGTCGTTATGCTGGCATGAGGACACCACAGGTTCTCCCTAAGTGTTGCTCTCTGATTACATGCTATCCATCTTGCTATTGTATCTCTGGCTGGGTTTTGTCAGCCTCAACTGAGCAGCTACTGCTAAAATTAGAAAAAAACCCTCAAGGGAGGCCAGTCTCATAAAGAGAGGAGGTAATTCCAGAGGGCGAGCAGACAGCTCCATATGCAGCAGCAGCTCCAGCTCCCTCAGTGCTGCCTGGGCCATCAAGCACCTGTCACCTCACCATGAGCCCCAACAACTGCATCCACGCCTGCACACCAAGGACAAGGCTGCAGATGTCTCACTCACCTTTTTTTATTTTGTATGCAGAAGAGAATGTAGCCATGGAGGTATTGGGCATTAAGGAGCTTTTTTAAAAGCTAGGAATGTTAGAATATGACTCTGCCTCAATCTAGAGTGAACAATTACATACCCTGTCAAACTCTTCTCTTTTAGGAGACTAATTCTCCTGTCAGACCAGCCAGTGCTACTCAGTTTTATGGATGTTTTGGTCCACTGCTGCTGCCACAAAGCACCAATTTGGCACCGTGCCGAACAACAAAAGCAATACAATGAAAATTCACACACTGTCCTGAAAAATCTTTTAAAAAAAGGTCAATGTACCTCCAGTGAGAACAGTCTTGTTGTTACTTCTTTTCTCTGCCAATGACTGGAGAACTAAACATCCTTAAAAGTATCAAAAGAGATGGTACATCCTCAGGCTCAGAGAATGGTAAAAACCTTCTCAATAGTCACAGTAACGTAAAAGAACTGAAATACATTTATGCTTCCTGAAAAAACAGACAAAATTTTGGCTGCTGCCTGAAGTGATTCATCTTCCTGTTAACTCTGCCATTTATAACAGAACCTCTAAGTCAAGAAACATTTTTAATTCTCATTCACTTTGAGAATGCAATCCTCTGTTGTGTTTGCCACCAACCATTACTCCCATCTGGTACGTCTGGTGCTCTGATTTAGGTCCCTTTCTAAACTAAAAGCACCCTGGGTACAAATTGTCCTCTCACTAACCCCAAGCACAGAAATTCCTTCAGAGTTTGCCTTTTAAAAATCTTCTTTATGTGTTCTGAATTTTCCTCTTTCTGTTTTTGATAATATTCATTATTAAACATCTCTTCAGACGCACTTATACTACATGTAAAACACAAGGTGCTTGAGCACATTTTCCCCAGGGATTAATTTAAGTGAATTTGGAAAAGACTTTAATATTATCTAGCACAAAGCGTTGCATAACGGGAGAGAAGGGGGCACCTATAGTTTAATACATGTTAGAGATTTAATAAAGAAATCCTGTGAGTAATCACATATTCCTGAACACTGCTGTGCATTTTCATTTAATAGCTCCAAACATAATTATTATGTGGCTACCTCAGTGTTTTGGAAAACATAGCAGGTAGTCATTTTGCAATTGCATGTTATTTTTTCATATCAACCTTGTCACTTCAACAGGCCTTCAAATACAAGGAAAAGATCAGAGATCCTGTGATTAAGCTGAAGAGAGGCTTGTGCTTTCAAAATTCGGCATTCATTTAATAGCCCTTCAGAAATGTTCAGTTTAAAAGACATTTAATAATAAGTATTTAATCAATCAGCAAAATGAACCGTTCCCGTTTCTTTTTCAAGGTGCATTGTTACATTCAGGCAACAAGAGCCACCTCTTCTGGAGCTGCTCCATAAGCAATGTGGTAAAGAAAACAAGTGGACCTGGCTCAAGCCACCAATCCACCCATAAAACCAAGGCTCGAGAGAGCTGCCTGTTCTTTCACCATCCATAGCTCTGCCATGGAAAGGATGAGCAGACAATGACTTGCCAACACCGCACATGCTGCAAGAAGGAGCTCAAAATTAGGACTCTGCTGAAAAAAATCTTCCCGATACCCAGATGCTCTCATAAACATCAAATAGATTTAGCTTGTGATGCTAATCCATACACTTTGTGCAATCAGACTGAAATCTATGTGAGGTCAACAACAATGCTGATTTTGAATGACATCATAGAATCATTACGGTTGGAAAGGAACTCTAGGATCATCAAGTCTAACCTTCATCCCAACATCTCCCTAACCACTAGACCATAGCCTCAAGTGCTACATCTACTAGTTTTTTAAACACCTCCAGGGATCGTGACTCCATCATCATCCAGGACATGAAAACAATCCAGTCAGAGAGATGTGGCATGGAGCTGTAATTCACTTCCCTTGTTCCCAGATACACCACTTCATAGAATCATAGAGTGGTTTCAGTTGGAAGGGACCTCAAAGATCATATAGTTACAATCCCACCGTCTTGAACACCTCCAGGGATGGAGCATCCACAGCGTGTCTCACCACCCTCAGAGTGAAGAATTCCCTCCTAATTTGCAATCTAAATCCCCTCTTTCAGTTTGAACCCATTACCCCTCGTCCTATCACTACAGGCCTTTGTAAAAAGTCCCTCCCAGCCTTCTTGTAGGGCCCCTTCATATACTGGAAGGCTGCAATAAGGTATCCCTGGAGCCTTCTCTTCCCCAGGTTGAACAACCTCAACTCTTCTCAGCCTGGCCTCACAGCAGAGGAGTTCCAGCCCTCTGATCATCTTTGCAGCCCAACTTCCCCAGGAAGATCTACCCCAGGCATCTCTACTGTAACCCAAAACCCAATCGGTAACCAAAAAACAGGTTTTTTCAATCCAGTGTGGTATTTTTTCATTGGTTATCAGCAGTGTTGAAACCTAAGGCTTTCAGCACTAAGTACAGACATGGAAAACACTACATGAATTACTCTCTGAACCACAAGACACTAATGCATTATCACAGAATCTAAGTCCCGCACAACATTGTTTAAATGTATTTCCTTAGTGTCATCTGGAGAACATGGTTTTTTCCTCTCTAAAACACGGACAGCAGAGGAACAGTAGGAATTTCCTTTTACTGCTGCTGCTTCACTCTTCTCAACTGGCAGGACAGGCAGTAGAGGCAGGGACCTCACTCTTGTTATCATGTAAGTGTTACAGAGCAATTCAACTGCTATCAGGTCTTGATCCAGCCAAGGCCCTTCCAGAGAACTGTCATGTAGAAGTGACTGCCTCAGGTTCGCAGAGCAGCTGGCAAAAGGTCTTACCCAGCCAGGCTGTAGCAGAAAAATTATTTGTGTAGCAGAAATATCCTGGCCAGCATCTGAACCCCTGCAGAAACTCTCTTCACTGCAGTGGAAATGTCACAGCTCTTTGATGACCAAAACAGCGAAGGGTGAACACCACAAACACTCTGCAACTGAGCTTAAACATCCTTTGTCTTCCCCTGCCTCATCAAGATTGAACCTTTGGACTGTTCTAATGGCACATTGCTGGTCCTGGGGGGCACCCAGAGGGACAGGAACATCTGTGCAGATGTGTTAGCAGGTTTTCACCTACTATGTGAGAAAACTGACCCCTACAGAGGACTGTAGATATTGGGATCTTTCAGCTTCCCTGGAATGGGCAGCCTTGGCTCTAACTGTAAACTCTCACCTCCTCATTATGGGTAGAAAAACTGCATTTTGTTACACAAGTAGAAATCTGCCACGACACCATTCAATTAAATGTTATTTACATTACACTTGAAATGTGACAGCGTCCTAATAACTTATTAATTGTTTATTAACTTCATAAAATATTTTGCTTTCCTTTGATTACTGAAATGAAGCAAACATCCTTGTGAAGGTCTAAAAATAAGATTGAGATAAATATATTCTGTAATGCCAGCAAGTAAATCTGAACATAAATCTCTATTGTCCCCAATACAGTTAGTTTTAACTAGTTAATTTTCAGTCTTAGCCAGGACTGAAATTACCCTCAGCTCAGAATTATACCAAGTGTACAGTATAGATTACATGAATATATGGAATGGAATAAAAATAAACTAATTGCATGTTAAAATTTAATAACATATGCCATGATTACTTCTCGTAAAAAGAAATAAGCCACTGAACCTCTGGAGTGGCAAGGAAAAATGTCTGCCAGTACTACATCCACAAGACTGGATCAATAATGAAAAACTTGATGTGTTTTTACCCATACACCAGTTCCACACACTGAGAATCTAAATCTTCACACCTACCACACAATTCCTTTTCTTAACCTTTAACAGTCTCACTGGAAATCAGTACAAATCTTCCAGCAAAGAAAAGATAATGCTTTATTTTGGCACACTATTTTATGCTACACTAGACCTTAGACCCATTAAAAAGTTTAAAAGGCTGAACTTCCTTGAAACCACTGTGAATTTCCCTTCTGTGCATGTTCAATTACTATTATTAAAACTCTAATTACATTACTGTCTTAGAAGGTTCTTTGGGGAGACCTTCCTGTTATCAGCAATTCCAAAAGAACCTGAAAGCACCGTGGGGTTCTTTGTACTGTGTTTGCTGCAGTTATTCTGTTGCTACAGGCAACGGGGCCTGTCTCTTTGCCGGAGGTTTTAAACCATTGTTGAACTTCACTTCTGCTTGTCCTTCACACCAAGGGGCATTCTCTTTTTTAAACACATCTACCTGATGTGCCTCCTACAACAACCAGTTAATAAAAAAACACAAATCTTCCTACCACACCTCCAAAGGCAGGGAGTAATGAATACGTGACACGAGAAGAAGGGGATTGAGGCAAAAGAAATTTCCAGGATTGGGCCTGTAGAAGTCCAAGGCTATTCTTGAGATGCTTCTTTCCCCTCATCACTCCTACATCAAAATGTGGCTGCCTAATATTAAAGCTATGATGTTTATTGGATCTGTACAAGGTATTAATTAATAACTTTAACATTCACTTGACAGGACAAGAAGAGTTCTTTAAGATCAGGTCAATAAGGACATCTAATATCTATACACATTGATTAATATCTATATATCACCTAATAACAAGAGATAATTCTGTGTAACATTATTATAATGAGAATCTCACAGAAAACATGATCAGGTTTTTAATATTTAGAGAGTCCTGACAGCATCTTTTGTGTTGAATTCTAAGATTCTCAGCAAGAACTAAGAAATGCAATGAGTCACTTTAAAGGTCAGAGAAAGATGAAGGAAAACACACATTTAACGACTTAATATTAACATTAATAACTTCAGTCTGTTTTAAACCTATGGATAAGCAGCATCTCCAATTTAAACCAGGTCTTAGTTCAAAATTATTTCCCCTCCTACAACCACATTATGGGCATTCATAGAATCATAGAATCATTTAGGTGGGTAAAGACCTTTAAGATCATTGAGTCCATTTGATTTTAAGCATTTGAAGTTTTCAAGGTAATAAGGTGATTCCTAAGTAGTTAGTGTCTTTCAGCTGAATTGCAATATACTGCTAATGACTGTAGAGAGAAAATAAAATGTTGGTGTTTGAGATTCAAGCCGTTCGTAGGTTTAAAAAGTAATAAATACTGCAACACAAAAAATGGGATTATATAGCTTTAGATTTATGATGTACTTCCCACAGCTGTTGACTGAACAAACTGTCAAGGGTAGAAATAAGAAATGGAGAATTTACTGAGTACCAGGCCGCCTCTATGTTCTCATTCAATTCCACTCTTCAGATTCTGAAGGTTAATTTTCTAGCCATCATTTTTAAATAATTATCTCTAACAGAAAGCAAAAGCACAAAAGAATTAGACCCTTTGAAAGATTTTAAATTCCTGTAGCTACTGCAGAAGGGGTAGAGGAACCTAAGAAAAGACTATAAACCAAAAGTCTTCATTAGGCCTACTGGGAACTGTAGATTGCTAATTTGTCTTATATATATATAAAAAATATATATAAAATAACTAGCTTCTAGCATTCTGAGTTTGGAGATTGGCTCAGTAACTCTTTCAGGTCTGAACATCTCTGTTAAGGATGTGCTGGGGAACACTGTCTCCAAAATAAAACAATGGATAATAAGCCTTTTTTTCTTTTTTTCTTTTTTGTCTTTCTTTCTTTTTTTTTTTTTTTTTATTTAAAAAGATTTGTCTAATTCAGGCATTTAGAAGTTGAGTCAGATCTTAACGTGCCTTGAAAAGAATAAGCTGAAGTGAAGGGAGAGGCAAGGTCCAGAAACTCTTCAATCAGCCTCACCTTCATCTTATGAACTAAGAATCTCTCATACATCTGAAAGCTGAATGAGAGATCACTTCCTACTGGGATGAAATGACCAATCTACCACCCAAACTGAACTGTCATTAGTTAGGGGTGGGATGATAGTGCTCAGAACTTTCTTAGCAGCCTCCCTTTACTGGGGGATACAAGCCAGATAATGAACTCAAAGTTAAAATGTGATGTAACATGGCAGAGGACACTTAACTGGGAACGCTAAATCCAAGGAATCAGGAAGGACCTGTGAAATGCACAACATAAAATCATAAAGACATTATCCACGGAGAAGACAACAAGCTTGAGCTTTAACTCATGCTTTGTCAGTAACTACCTTCACTATATGAAATGTTACTGGTATTAATTAGCAAGGCTACAAATGATCTTTATAGAATCACAGAATGGTTTGGGTTGGGTTGGGTTGGAAGGGACCTTTAAAGGTCATCTAGTCCAGCTCCCCTGTAGGGACATCTGCAACTAGAGCAGGTTGCTCAGAGCCCCAGCCAACCTCATCTGCAATGGTTTCAGGGATGAGGCAGCGACCACTTCTCTGGACAACCTGGGACAGGCTCTCACCACCCTCAGCATCAAAACTTTCTTCCTTCTCTCTAGCCTGAATCTCCCTCTTTTAGTTTCAAACCATCCACTCTTTTCCTGTCCCAGCAGGCCCTGCTCAAAAGTCTGCCCCCATCTTTCTGATAGGCCCCTTGAAGTCCTGAAGCGCCCCAAGAAGGTCTCCCCAGAGCCTTCTCTTCTGCAGGCTGAACAAGCCCAGCTCTCTCAGCCAGTTCTTTAGAGGAGAGGTTTTCCAACACCTCTGGTGTGAGGAAATACTATTCTCACTTTACACTTGGAAAAGTGAGACACAACAGGTTAGAATCTGGCCATAGTAATATCAGTATGTTTGTACTGTAGAAATCAAATTTAATCATTAATACATGTTCTTATATATATATATATATATGTTCTTCAGTTAACAAAGCTACAGAGGGGAGTTCCAGCTGCCTGTGAAAGAGGAAGGATCATCCATCTAAAAGATGCCATGTAAAGAAGCGACCAATTTTATTTGACTTATTTACAAGGAGTGAGGTAAAGGGGAAAGTGGCAATCTTCTGTAGCAGGAGGGATGAATCACTGCAAGGACAAGAGGACACCCACGGTGCTCCAGACAACTTGAATGAAGGGAGCCCAGATGGCTTTGAAGTAAATGCAAGTTTATTTCTGTCTACCCAAGCTTACTTCTCAATAGCAAGGCATGCAGGAGGGAGCAAGCCTCCTGCACATCCATCATCCCATTTCTCCATTTCATTATAGACAGAAAATGCACTTATGATATGTCAGGCTGAGAGAGCTCTTGGCATGAGTCAGAGAGGAAAAACCATAGAAGATCAGCCAGGAGGAAATGCAAAATCATGCAAAACGGGTGAAGGGTTTGTTTTTCCCATCTCTGGAAAAGGAAAACACCTCATTTTGCAGAAAATCAAGCCAACAAAAAAGAACAATATAAACCACCTTATTTCCTGATGATTGCTGAAAAGTAAAGTAATTTTTCTAATGCTGTCCCTCCCTGCTAGCTGTCCAAGAGAAGGACAGACAGACAAAATGGCCAACCTCTAGAATATAGCTTCTCTTTTTTCCCTTCCTTGCCTTTCATTTTCTCTAGGATTATTATGGTTTACTTACTCTAAAGACACTGAGGATGAGACAGAGAGGAAGTTGTGCCTGTTTAACAAACCCAACCTTACATCATTTAATATATTTACTGGGTTTAGAGCAGATCATCCTCTACCTCAAGGCTGTGGCACATAAAGGCTGTGTCTACGCTGCCTGCTAAACACTGCTCAAATATCGTGACATTCTGCTCCCCTCTGGGAAGGATGGAATGCCACTGAAGTCTCCTGCTGCTCTTCTCCCGCCCATGCTCTACATCCTCCTCCTCACGGAAAACTGACAGCACATTAGTCTCCTTTGGCAATCCAGATGTGGCCAGAATGGAGACTAATTCAGTCATCTCCTCATTGCTGAAAACATGTTCTGCAGTCATCAGATGATAAAATGAACCTGAAGAGATCTTGATGTATTTATTTTATCCATCCTTCATCACTTAATCTTCTGCTTCAATAAAGTACAATCAGGCTGACTTAATCCATCATTTTAATAGCTCAATACTGAAACACTTGAGGTCTGCATAAGCAGATCTACCCATTTTCCCATCCTAAGAAATAAAAGATTTTTTTTCAAAAGAAACAAAACCAAAACAAAAACCAGTCTCCACTGAAATAAGGGGAAAAAAGACAGAGTATTTCCTCCAAAACAGACAATAGTCCCCTGATTAGTGTACTAATTAAAGCAGAAGCACTAAAACATTGGTATCCTTTTCTTAAATTTTACTCTCTTTGTATTACTCATGATAAGAAACAATCCCCGTAATAAACCATAAATCTCTAGTATCCCTCATCCCCAAAAACTACTCCAAAATTTACATGCTTTGAAATGTTCCAGCTCATAAACGGGGATAAGTTCTGCTCATAAGAGGGATAGGGCCAAGTTTCTGGGTTGGCCAGCAAAACCCCAAACTCTGAGATGAAATTCAGAATGAGGGAAAATACAATTGAACAATAGTTACCTTAGGAAACAAAAGTTTCTGTGGGCTTTAGAATTTTACATGAAGATTTTCTGAACAGCTAAAACTTAGTGATCATACCCTTTCTTCCAAGTTTCTGTACCCTGGTGAATTCAAGATGCAACAATTTTATACATCATAACACACAACTATCATCCTTCTTCATCTCTCTTCCAGTTTGAACCCACCACCCCTCATCCTATCACTACAGGCCTTTTTAAAAAGGTCCCTCCCCAGTTTTCTCGTAGGCCCCCTTCATATACCAAAAGGCTGCAATAAGGTCTCCCCAGAGCCTTCTCTTCTCCAGGATGAACAAGCCCAACTCTCTCAGCCTGGCCTCGTAGGAGACGTAGCTAGATACAAGTTAGAGGTAGACAGGTACAAGGCTTGTTATTGCTAAGCTCTTATGAGCTTGTCCTTCCTCTTCCAGGTGAGTGGATCAGAGGAAGACAAGAGCAATACAAAAGGAAAGAAAACAGACTGTTGGTTGTTGTTTTTTTTAGGCACACAGGGAGCACCGATCAAGCGAGAAAACTACATCTCTGAAGAACATCAACCGAAGGAAGGCACAGCATGACTTGCACGCAGAAAGACAAAAACATTCTTCTTCCACAAGGCCTTGAAGCCACGCTCAGTAAAACTGAAAACGCAGAGCACACAACCATTCCAGAGGGATTAAGGTTCTGACTGATACTTGTAGTTGCAAGGAGAAGACCTAGAAGAGGAAGAATAAATTAGGAAGAGCAAGTCCTAGAGATCTAAGCGAGTACTGGCCATCTGGGATGCAAGGACTCAGCCATCTGTTGGGTTTTTAGGAGGGAGACTGGGAGGACTGGGAAGAACACACACCAGTGACCCTGAGGTCTACACACCAGCCACATCAAGACACGAGCCACCCTTTTCAGAAGCATGTTGCAGTTCAATAAGCGAACTGCTCGCAATCAATGTGAAAAGTCATTTTTACTTAATGAGTGGAACAATATTGTAATTTTTCAGATTAATCCGAGGAAATAAGATGAAGTAATCCAATTTTCCTTACTTTTTTTTTTTTTATAACCTCAGCCACATTTGATCCAAGATGGTTTTTATGCAAAGGGAGAAAAATTAAGATTACAATCAATGATACATTTTAATATGCAACACCTCATGTGTTCAGGGAAAAGTTATTTATTGTAAATTACGGACGTGTCTGAAAACAGCACTTTCCTCTAAGAACTGGTGAAAACTAACAAAAGGTTTTTCTGTCAGAAAATTCAGCATGTTACAGGAATATGTTGTTGTGGGCGGAATTCCATACAGAGCAATGACAAAATTAATTACCACTCCTTCCTGTTTAATTTCAATTATGTTAAAATACTGTTTTGATTAGGTAAATATTAACCATTCATATCTCCTTGTTTTGAACTGTAACATTGTAGAAATGATTTGAACTGTAAGCACTAAGTAAAACCTTTTCGTATTATCAAAAAAATTCTTTAAGAAACAAGAAATTCAGCTTGAGTATTATCAGAAAAGTTTTTGAAGAAACCAGACATTCAGCTTTCCATTTCTACTTGGAAATGAAACAAAACAATGTCAGTTTGTTGGGATTTCCCATTGGAAAGACAATTCAAAGTTGGCTGTAACTTCAAAAGGCTGTTTGTGGATAAATACATTACACACTGAGAAACCTAAGAAAAAGATGATCGTGAGCATACCCTTGGGTTCCCATGGAGTCCACAGTGAGTAACAGAAGTCTTCAGAGAACACCTCAGACCTCTTTCCTTAGGTTTCTGTTCAGTCACCTGCTGAAAGATCCCTGTTGTCCTCTTTACATATAGGAGACTTCTCAGAGGTTAAACTAAGAAATTTTTAAGAACTGAACATTCTCCTTTAAACCGAAGTAGTGCAAACATCCTTTCCTTTCTCCCAGTTTAAATTCCGACTCATAAAAGAAGAAGACAGGTATAAGAACTGGAAGCCAAGACTCAGGAGACAGACATTAGTAGTGGAATTAAGTAACCCTCATCCAGCCCAAAAGGATCATGAGTTCCCTATCAAGTCACATTTCCAAATTCATCATTGATTAGCTATCACATGGAACTCAACTCCTTCAAACTCTCAGAACCTGACTTCAGATGTGCCAAAAAAACCTTATTGTGCTTTGTTTCTCCACAGAATCATTCTGGTTGGTAGAGACCTTCAAGATCATCAAGTCCAACCATTAACCCAGCACTGCCAGGGCACCACTAAACCACGTCCCTCAGTACCACATCTCCACAGCTTTGAAACCCCTCCAAGGAAGGGGACTCCACCACTGCCTGGCGCAGCCTGGGTCAGCCCTTGACAACACCTTTAGGGAAGATATTTTTTCTAATGTCCAACCTAAACCTCCCCTGGTGCAACTCAAGTCTCTTTCCTCTTGTCCTATGGCTTGTTACTGTGAATGCTCATGTCTGGGTTTAGGTGACACCCATCACTACACCACACATATAAGGGGATAGAAGTACACTCAGGTAGTATTTACACTAATTGCTCGATAATTGTGAAGCACCTTCAGGACATGAAGTGCGCATTAAGTACTAAGCTCTCACTTCTTTTCAAAAGAAAGTTACTAGTGCTTGCAAAAGCAAAACTAACTCCATGTAATTACAGGAGGAGGAACCCTGCTAGCTCGGCAGCACACCAGCCTGCACACCAGCCAGAATCCAGCACTCAGGACCAATCCTGCTGAGCCGGCCTCATTACAACAGGGCAAACAACGATGTTTTCTTTATGTTCTCTCGATAATTACATTTGATCTGCCTCACTGAGGATTCCCTGCTAGCAACAAAAAGTATGAAGTGTTCCAATGGGGGTTGATCTCTAGCTGGTTTATTTTCATTTCAAACGCAGTGGAGGTTTCCTTTTTCACTTCCAAAGCAATAACCAGTGAAGTTTCCCCTCTTAAGTATGTTCAGTGACAATGAGCCAATTACGTATCAACTGCAAGCTCAGCTAGCAATTAATCCTAATTTACCAATGAGCACCAAGTAAAATATGCTTTTCCTGAGACTTCAGATGTTCCGTGACCATTATTATACCCAGAAGAGCTTTTATGGTTCATCAAAGATAGCACAATGATTTATTTTTTGTTTCCTCCTGCTCAATGTGCAGTGTATCTGTGCTTCAGACTGAAAAGATTAAGGCCTATCTCTTAAAATTAATGTTAAAATAGGTTCTTCACATGAGATATACAGGCTTAAGACAACATCCACTAACTTTAGTGAGCATTGGGACTGGTTAGTAGCTCTGAAAAGCAGAATAAATTGCCACTGAAAGGACAATCTTTTCAAGTACACAACTTACCTAAGCAATTTTTCCTACATGAAAAGCTCTGCGGGTTAAAGAACAAATGGTTCATCCTCAGCTCACACAGATGGGCTGGACTACAGGAACACAACCTGAGTTTCCTAAGATCTGGAAGTTGCTTAATGAGGGACTCCTGATATTACTCTGCAACTCTGCTATGCAACAAACCACAAATACTGTAAAGACAAAAAGCTAGCAGAAAATAATTATCTAGAATACAACCTACATTTGAACAAAAACTTGCTTCTGAAACAGAAAGCTTTTGTTCCATTTCTTTCCATTTTAATTTCTCTGAGAGACTTTATGGGTATTAACACATTCCAAATCCTAACATTTTTTTTGTAAAAAGGTAGTAAAAGATCCTACAAAAGCATTGAGAAGACTTGCGAATTGCTCTGCCTCATACTTCCTGAGGCCAGAGTTTATAAAGACTACAACATCCAAATCCTCCTTACAAGGAATGAACAAAAAGGGAACTTTTCCACCAGATTCAGTGGAATACTGTCAAGTACTTACTACTAAGAAATTTGGGGAGATAAAGCAGAAAAGAGACATTCCCAGAAGAGAATGGGTTCACCTCACACTTCGTACTTTTCAGGCACTGATTTTCAGACCACAGAACAACGAGCACAGCTGCCTTTGCACAAGTGGGATGGGAAAGTAAGTCCCAAGACAGCACAGGAATTATTTGAAACTATCAATTTAAAGTGAAAATAGATAAATCAAACGTTCTGGTATTCTTACTGAGCTCCCTGTTGAGAGACTGCTGGAATCTCCCAGCAGGCATCTTGCAGCTGAAGAAGGGTAAATTCATTGCAAGGTAAAACCTAAAACTTGAGGAGTGAAGACAATGGGCAGAATTTTCCAAAGCACGTTCAAAGCGAGGCAAGACAAACTGATTAGGAAAATCATTTCATTACTTCCTGTAAAAATTAGCACAGGCTCAGACAGCTTCTTTAAACAACATCTAAACAATTATTTCACTGCCTTTTAGTCCTGTTACCAGCTTAATATGACCCAGCCTCCTTCAAACCCTGCCTGTTCAATGTCTTCTCTAGACAGTTCCAGGAACTGAGCCTTAAATTCCAGTGCTCGTATGTGAGCAGTGGGATGAGCATCCCCAAGTGCTCACACTGTCCAGGAGCACTGACAAATCAAAGCTTCCCAATCAGCATTAACCACCGCAGACTCGTCTTGTTTGCTCACAACAAGCAAAGCCTGCCTTGGATAAGCAATAAGGTCAATTCTCTCTTCAGACAGAATTCTGCCTAGTAGTAAGTAGCTACACGCAGGATAATCCCTCTTTCTTTTGCCCACCACAGGCAGATTGCAAGGCACAGTAAAAACATCTCTACCCACCACGTCTTTGGCATCATGTCAGTGAACAAAGTTCCTGCTATTTCAAGCATGCGTTTGACCTTGGGAAAAGCTTCGTGTTGACCGGTACCAAAGGGATTAGGAAATGCACCATTTTTCCAACACAGTTTTCAATTACTTTGACGAGCAATTAAAATGCTAATTAAAAAACAATCCACAACTCAGTTCAGTACTTGGAAGGTTATGAAATAATAAGCTCTTGTACACTCACTGCACTGGCAGCATTAAGAAGAAGGTCAGAATGCAGCTGGAGCAGAAAGGTGCACAAGAGAGCAGATGTATTATGCTCAGGGTTGGTCAGTTATTTATTAAAGAGAAAAAGATACCTTAAACTTATCTGGCAAGGTGTTTTCTAAGTGCTGAGTCAGACCAAAGGTTTGTATTAGCAGATATCAGCCTCAGGAAGCATTCATCACTCACACAGGACAGTGCATGCACTTGAGAAGTTCAGAGTTCATCAGTCCAGTTCTAAAATAATCATGAAGTTGTTTTAATAATCAGGAGATATTTTAAATGGCTAAAGTTGGGGCTGCTTTGCTTTCAGCTCTCAAGCTTATGTCTGCAATCAAGAGAACTAGAAACTTTAAATTTCAATTCCTGTTGCAATCCTCATGCAATTGTAGAAATTTAGGACTTGGCATCTGAAGAAAACCCCTACATGTTGTAAGCCACAAAAAAAAGTGATGAGAGCTAGTAGCACTGCCTCCATCTCCACATGCCTACTAAGTTCTGTTCTGGGGAAACACAAAAAAGTGACACGTAGTAGTGATGTACAAGGAGACCAAAGCACTAAACAACATAAAAATTTGTCTTCCTGTCGTTCATGATCAAAAGAGCAATAACCACTGCTTTGAATTAAATTCTCTACAGGCTGGAGTACATTGAGCTGTGCAGAAGAATCACTCCCTGCCATACAACCTGGGAAGGCCCTGGAGTAACCCTGGAATTCCCACATACTGTGGTGAGAGAGGAGCCAAATCCTGCTCACAGGTAACTTGTTCACATACAAATAGGATTCGACCTGTTCCAACAAAGCTACTTATTGAGAACTTGTGCAGTTACCAAGCCATGTTTCCCACCATAGTCATAAATATTTACTACCAAAACTCTTTAAAAATGCTGTCAAGTGGCATTTATGCAGCACAGGAGACCAAAATCTGTGTTGCAATGCACCAACTCTATCACAGATGCCACAACAAAATCATTTTCCCTTAAACCACCTCAGTGACACTCAAAAGGCATTACCATTAAAACAAAGCAGTAACACAGCCTCCTAGTACCTCCGAAAAGCCACTGAGATTCACAAAAAACAACATTTCTTTAAAAGCACAGGTTCTTGTCATCGATTCAATAGCTGAGCTGCATTCTGTAGGTCTTGATGTATGTGACTGGCATTTTATTTCTGAAGTTAAAGATAGAGATGTTTTTGCATGGGTGGGAAGAGCTGCATGGGTTCTAAGGAACAGTATAAATTTGCTTTTCTATCATATCATTCATATGGAAACACTCCAAATAAATTGTCTGTCTTACATCTCAGCTCATGCATTTCTAAAAAAAAAAAAACAAAACAAAGAGTAGCACAATTACTATTAGAGGAACCAAGCAGCAAAAGACAGATGAAAAACCTTCGTGCTACAGAAGGTAACTCAAATCTTTGAAGTTAAATTCACATTGTACTGATATAGCTGCTGAAAGTGCAGCTGTTTGACCGGGACACAAGGCCAGGAGATGAGTTCCTAAGTAGTCTCACTGAAACAAGCCATGTACTGGCTTGCAAAATCAGTGCCTAACTCCACTGGTGAGAGTAAAAAAAATACAGAAATTCTTTGTTATGGACTAAAAACCAGAAGTTGCTACTGAATATTCTACTTTTTTTCTATTGAGAACATGTATCTAGAAAATAATCTGAAAATTAAAATCCAAATCCTTGAATTAGGCTCTGCACGTCAGTGGGCTACCAAGACTTCTCCTGATGAACAGATCTCTAGGGCTGTATGTGACAGCTGCTCAAAGGACCTGGGAAAGCTGCCGGAAAGAAATCAACCTCTTCTCCACTGGAAACTGCCAGGTGAAATGGGATCCACCAGCTGTAATTACCACAGTTGGCTTGTGGCCAAGACATTATGAACATTAGCACTTCAAATTATGATATAGATCAAATTAACATTTCAAAGAAGCATTACTACACCCGTGCCATTAATCTTATTTGGATACACCTTCTGAACAAAAGACTACTTTGTAATACTATTAAAAATATTTTACTTAGAGCTGAAATGTTCAAACAAGCAGTATCAGCAAAAAGAAAACGTGGCTGCATTCATTTGAAGGGAAAAAAAATGTCCCTAAGGTGTTAGCTCTCTTCTCATTCATTCTATTATAAATCCCCTTAAGTCTGCTAATCCAGCTTCATGTCTCCAGCATCATTTACATTTTGTATGCTAATTTCCCAGCAGGTTCTGGCTATTCCAGGTATTTTCCTTAGCAGAGCATCAGAGGATTCACACTTCTTTCCTCTGCCACACAAATCCCTGTAATGCCACATAAATAGTGGTGTGGTAGTTGCTAGTGAGTTAAATCCCATTGCCTTGTTGACAAAGTGGAAGCAGTCCTACCCTAACAGGAGAGAATCAAACAGAAAAGATTATATTACTAGCATATCTAAGGCGAGTTGGTGGCTTCACTAACTCTGACACTGTGTGACTTCCTAACACTAATGCCATTAGTCAATAACGAGTATGGAAGCAAGTCACTGAAGGAACTTAACAGCATTCAGATTTTTAATCTATGTTTTCATTACATATATTATCAATAGAAAAAAAGTAGAATATTCAGCAGCAACTTCTGGTTTTCAGTCCANATGCCCCCTCCCTTTAAGTGTTCAGTATGTCTATATGGCAGAACCCCAGAGGGGGTAGGCTCAGCTTTGAAGTCTTCAGTTGTTATTTGGATTACTGCTACATTTGGAGGTTTGTTTCTTCTTTTTTTTTTTTTCCTATTATTATCAATACCCCAAAAGTTCTGCTGTGGTATCATCAACACAAAAGGAGGGTTTGTTCCAGTTTGGGTTTTTTAATAATAAAACAGAAGGAGAGGAGTCACTGCAGAGAAGTCATGACCCACTCACATCCAGAGACAGAAAAAGAGAAAATCTAGTTGGAGTTGGAAAGTAAAAAGGAAGGAAGCACAACAGCATAGTTTCACCAAGGCACCTTTCCTGCTTTCTTTTCACTAGAGAAAAATAACACCAGCAAATAAACACAGGTACCTCGATCTGCTGGGGTTTTAGGTACTCCAGCTGATTGCTGTTCTCCTTCAAAACTTCTTCCTTCCAGGAATATCTAATTTCTGACTCCTTTTCTTCATGTGCTACTTTCTTCCCTGTGTTTCTCCATTCTTCTCTTCCCCCCTTCCCCAGCATTTTCTCTTCTCTTCCCTCCTAACATTCTCTTCAATATTGTTCTGTTTCTTTTCCTGATATTTTTATATCGGATTCTGTGAGCCAGGCTGCAGTTTTACAGCCAAAATATTTCGGTTAATAGTATCAAAGACAGATGGCAGAGTTTGAAGTGTTCTAGTAGTGATGGTCTTTTACTAGCAGTCAGTACATGGAGGAAGCAAAAGGTTGCCAAAACCATCTCCCACAAACTTTTGGAAGTGGGTAGAAACACCAGGAAATCTTAGAAAGTATTTGGAAACTCCCATGTAGAAACATTCAAAGATGTAGGTAAGAGTACTCAAAGTTGTGTGTGCACAAAAGGATGGCAATAGGTTAAAACCTGTCTTGGTTATAGTTATTATTCCATAATCTACTGGTTCTTTTCCATAAAATAACGTTCTGGTAAAAGTTACTTCTTGTTTACAGCTTCTAGGCCATTCCCACATGTTTTCACTACTTTATTACCATCCTAGATCAAGCGGGTAAGGAAGGAATACAAAAGACTAGCTGTATTTTTAAGGAGATAAATAAAAACATGCAAAGCTTGAGGGCAGAAAGATCTGAAAGTTAACCTTCTACCCAAATTGTTTGCAGTAGCTACAGCTTGGAGAGGACATCCTGGCAAATCACTTTTCTTCACCTTTTTTTCCCTCTTAAATATTCCTTTTCTCAAAAGTTTGAAATGCTGAAGGCAGAGAAAAATGAGAAAAAGAACCACATGGTATCAGCATAAGGAGAGTAGGTGGAAATATTAAAATGGAGACATTTCTTTTATAATGTGCATTTCCTCCCTGCACCTCCCAGATGCACCCTTCCATCTTCTCACACTCGTATTTCTATGCAATCACCCACCTCATTTCGCTGTTGTGTTTTTCAGTGTATAAATGAAGCCTCCAGTTTGCTAATGCCGAAGACAATTTTACCAGGAATGCATGCTAACCCATATTTCATAATTTAATGTGAAGCTGCACACAACAAACAATAAACTTCGCTGCTGCCTATTTCAGAACTTGCCAAGCTTTAAAAAGAAACAAAAGGGGGAAAAAAAAAACCACCAAAAAAAATCAATTTTGTGCTAATTGGCATGGATTGGTAATTTTCTGTGAGCCGTGACATGATTACTCACAAATTGCATATAGCAGGGTTTGAACCTCTGCATGGCAATGAGCTTCCACCACCTATTTTGGACTAGTCCCTCCAGAGCACATTGGAAGCCACAGCACAGGAGCTCCAGCAGAAATTTCACATTCTTTCAAAACCAGTTTTACTTCATTTTAGATAGCCAGGCTACTTGTCTGAGAGGTGGGAGACAAAAGCACAAGCCTGATTCAAATGCAAGTGGGATCTCTCCGGGACATTCGCTTTTAACGTTACCATCTATCAAAATAATAGGAGTATGGATAGAAGATGCAAATGAGAGCAACCTTTCAAAAGTGTCAGTGACCGTGGCTACTGCAGGACACAGTTTGTTATGTTTTTCCAGGACGCCTAGAAAATATGCAGAGCAGTGATTTTATTTACATCTCGTTTCCCTAGTCTACCTCTGAATGGCATGGACTTTTGTTTCCATTTTCTGTACAAGTACTGATTTTTCCCAGAAGGTGTCTGAGGATGCCAAACTGATCTCTATTTCCTCTCTTTCCTCCACAGCAGAGGACGAATAATTTATCATGTTGCCTTTAACACAATGTCTCTGAAAATTGCCATATCACCAATAAGCTGTTGTGCCTTACGTTAGTTTTCCAAGGGGCCCAGGGAAGTGGTGCTCTGTCATACGTCTTACTGACAGCACGAGAAAACAAAAAATTAAAATCTCTTCTCATTTCTGAATCCATCAGATATTCCACCAAATCTTGCATCTATCATATGCCAGATAAAGCAAATTAACAGATTTACTATCAATCACCTGACAAGTAAATCTAATTCTCATTTCTTAGCAGGTGTACATTAAATGAGAGGGGCAGGGAGAAGAAAAGCTAAGCCAGGGAAGGCAGAAGTAAAGGAGCTCAAGTACAGCAT
>VYZX01019901.1:607813-643609 GCA_013401335.1 Brachypteracias leptosomus | reverse complement strand
TTGAGCCCTAAAAGCAAACCAAGTGCACAGTGGATCCAAAAGCTCCTTCTGGAGAAGGCTCAATTTTTTGGTCCATGCTCCTCAGTTTCTAAGCAGGCAGACCTCAGTAGATGCAACTCCTGACCTTCTTCTCTCCTGTCCTGCTTTCAAAGTGCTGAGTACTTCAAAGGAAGTCTCATAGTGTGATAGAGATACCAAAATGAATAAGAGGAGGAAAATAAGGAAGAAAAATAGCTTTTTAAATTATCTCTGTGTGTGCTATGATTATTTTCACAAACTATAATCAAATACTTGTGGGTCTGAGGCAAGAAATGATGAGTAAACCACGGTCATTTGTTAGACATGGCAATTTGTTAGAAGAGCTCCCAAATCCAAGATCCTAAATGCTACTGTGTGCAAATGTGAAGTGCTGAAGAATGATCTTGGCACCACAGGCTGAAGAGAAACTAATTTTCTCACTTTAAGAATAAAATGTATTGAGTCCTAGATAAATTTTATGGATAAAAACCCCCACAGTTTTGGTCTGTATTGCTTCCATAATACTTTAAGCTACTTATTTTAATACTTAATATTTAATACAATAATTTAATTTAAATGCACTTTAGATTTAACATTTAATATATTTGCAGATGTACGACACAGTCTCACATGTGCATTGTTTATAACTGGAAAACAAAATCCAACTAATCACGAGAGAGGCCTCAGACACACAAGAAGGTATCTCAGAACCCTGGGTAGTTTTCTAGATAGCTGTTGTAACTATTCTAACGGAGCCTGTTCGTCTTCAAAGGACTGATAAAAGGGCAGGTTCATAATTATACCCATTCCTTTTCAGCACACATTTCCATAGCAGCAACAGAACAGACCTTACCAATGGGGAGCCTAATCTACATCATCAGTAGAACTCAGAAAATAGCTTTGCAGACATGAAAATTCAAGAATTTCCACAGATAAAATAATTCATAGTAAGCAGGTTCCCTGTTACTACCAGCTGCAGAATCCACATGCATCTTCTCCTTTCCTTCCCCTCTTGATTTTCTGTGGTCTCCTGGCACTGGAAGTATGGCACTGAATTAATAAAATCCTCCACATTGGCCTGGCACCTTCTTGTATAATACACATTTTGGCAAAAATAGTGGATCTTTCAGTATTCAACTCCTCCTACTCAGTGGTGGAATAAATACTCAATATTAATCCTTAAAATAACAGAATTTCTTCCACTGTTTTATCACCGCCTTGGATCCAGGACTTGTACTTCACATTGACTAGAAAATGCTGACCCAAGAGAGGAGACTATAGATTCCACATGGTGGGAAAGGAGGAAATCAAGGAACAGAAAAGAGCCTAATTTAACAAGCTAGATGACTACATTCATCCCTAAAATAGCTCTACTGAAAGCAAAGGGGCTATTTCCAGCAAGGATAAATTCAGGCCAGAAATACCAGTTATTGGATGGCATTAGCAAACAGAGTTTTCCAAAGGGAGAACTGCTTGGATCTATAGCAGGGAACAGAAATCAAGGAGGTGTCTTCCAAGGCCAATGCCTCAGTCATTGGGGATGAACTTGGGAAATACTATGTCCGCAGCATCCCCGGTGGAATGGCTCCTGTCACCTGCCTGGATAAACAAAGCCAGGGGAAGGACAAAGTGTGCTATAAAGAGATTAGTGATGGAATTAAGAGAGGTGGGAGAGGAAAATTGAAGTTTGTGGCACTTCAGTATGCTGACTCAACTTCTGAGTATATAAGGAAGACAAATCAGAGCTTTTCAAGGAGCATGAGAAAGTCCATAGTGAAGGATCAGCTGTAAAATTAAGACTAATATATGCTTGTGTAGCTTCAAAGCTACCTGGAAAATAACACTGTTTAAATATAATTTAAAAAAAAATCACAAAAACTAAGTATGTGTTAAGTAACTCTTTCCTAGAATGTCCCAGTATGTCCAACAGCTGTTAAACCACTTCTATGAATATATAAAGTTCTACTACATACTAGGGGCATATATCGAATAAATCCTGACAACACTATATTGAGAAATACGATTTATCATCACCATTTTTAAGGATGCAATAACACTTCTTACACATAACAAAGATGAACACATGCTCTAAACTGACAATGTGAAATGGGTTGAATCCCACAGTCTGAATCAGGGCAGGTTGCCCATGGTGACCTAATGAAGTGCTCAAGCAGAGGACTGAGGAGAAACTTAAGAGTGTACCTGTATTGTCTGACCTCCCAGATGAGTCTTCTCACCTACCCTCAGGCAGATTTCATATGGGCAGCCTCAGCTAACATCCTCTTCCACACATTTATTCTAAGCAGACCCCTTAGCACAGGTCCCCTCTTAATATGCAATCTTGTGAGGACCTCATCCTACAAAACATGCTGCTTATTCAGTGTCTGAAGCAGAGGGAAAAGCCAACACTAATGGTTGTTACTAATTAGATTTTTAAAGAGCTCACTGGGAATTTGCAGCTAAAAATTACTGTGCCAAACTCTGAAGAAGTGGCCATATTTTAACTGCTTGACTGTGGCTGAAGCAGACAGAAACAGTCTTAGAATGCGGCATAATTATTTGGCTCTGTTACTACTTACTACTCAATGTTAATTATGCATTAAAAGCTAAGAGTGTTATTTATTACTGGTCAGGGAATATTTATTTATACTGTGTACTCAGGCTTGCTGACAGAGGGCTGCCTTGTATGTGCTCCATGATTCAGGGGTACGAAAGAGGTCCCCAGATTTCATTTGGTACCTATGCAATCATCTCTTCCCATATGGTAAATATAAGCAGTCACTCAAACTCATTTTTGGATCTAAAAGATGATCATCTACCAATGAGAAGAGCAAGTTCACATGTAAATCTGCTACAGAACTCACACTAACTTTGAAGACTCCTAACTAAGAAAAGAGTGTGTATGAAATACCTCCAACACCTTCCCCCTCACCGAATTTCACACAAAGTTTCAGGAAGCTCTGCAATGAATTCATGCAGCCATCACTCAACACATCTTTTCACATGGTGATTTCACAAAAGACAGGGCTTGAACAAAACCAAAACTGCTGAGCTCAGTGTTTTACCAAGAGGTTATTCCAGATCACTGTGAACCGTAACTAACCAACAGCTAAAACTATCCTGGATTTAGGGATCTCCCTTGAATGTAAACCCCAACATTTTACCCAAACGGCCACCTCTGAAGTTCATTCTGCAAATACCTGCTTTCCAGCATGCTGTGACCCAGCACGGAGAATTTAAAGGCTGCAAAGACTAAGAGATGTGAGTATCTTGAGAGCACGTGTTCAATGCCATATTGAAGGGCACTGCTCCATCCCTGGAGGTGTTCAGGACCAGGATGGAAGGGGCTTTGAGCAACCTGGTCTAGTGGAAGGTGTCCCTGTCATGGCAGGGGGTTGGAACTAGATGATCTTTAAGGCCCTTTCCAACCCAAACCATTTGATGATTCTGTTAATGTGTAGTAACCCAGAAGCAGACGAGTTTGGGCAGGAACTAGATGTAACACAACTGGGAGCTGGCAAGAACGGTACACGTAACTAAATTACTGTACATACATTCAAGACCAGAGGAGAAATTTAGAATAAACACAAATTAACCAGAAATAGCCCTTTAGATTTGCTCTGCTTATGAACGGAACAGATTTAAACCACAATTCAAATGGTTTCAGACTTAGGCAGGCTTTTGAACTTAGCAAATCCAATAAATACTCTGACAAAAGATAACAACAAGCCCACCAACCTGGAACTAAGAAAGAGTCTTGATGTTCCACCAGTTCTCAGCAATGAGCGTTCCTGGTCACTTCTTCATTATTCAGCCACTCTTATCTTTTTGCATATGTCTACTCCTACAGAATATATATGTTTGAAGGAACTCCACCGCTCAGTGCTCCAGGCATTACTGAAAGAGGACACAGCTTTGGGGTTGCTGAGGTCATTCTGAAAGGACAGGGGAAAGTTCATTCTCTAGGTTTTGGGGTTTTTTTTCCTCTAGTGCTCCTGCTTCTGTGAGTAATATAACTCCTGCCACTATCTTACTGTGAAATCTTCTCAGCAGACCTCTCTCTGATCTCTCTTTTTCATGCAGAGGTAAAACAACTGTGATGGGACAGCTGAGACAGCATTCTTCTATTTTCTCATGCCAAAGTATAAATTATAAGGATTCAAACTGAGCAGCTTGCAATATAGAGGAAAAGTACATTATTGCATCAAACCCCATCCTAAATTAAGCAGATTAGGAATGCTGGAGAATAAACTAACTTGAAATCCTTGCTGTCTAGCTCATTGCCTGCAGGATTCCAGAGTTAGCTCAGATGAAACTGCCATCCTTGCAGTCTCCAAAACCTCCACCTGTAATCATTTTCCTCCCATGAAGATTAGCAGGTCAATAGAAATGTGCTATCCCAAGTTGCTGATCATGACAGAGCAGGACGAGTGCCACACACATAGCTGACATCAGGCAATGTATGAACAAAAGCATCACTCAAAAAGCCTTCCAAAGGTACCCCTCCTAAAGCAGGCTTCCAAACCCAAAGCATGTACCATGAGGAACTGAATTATTTTTCCACTTTGGAAGATGTAACACAGGCAAAGCATTAAGATTAAAATACTGCTCCACTTGGATGGCATCTCTCTGCTCTTTGGGATGATAAATGCTGCCAAAAGGGACAAAACATTACCCTACCACTAGCCCTATAAAACTTTTATGGTAGCCATAATATACATTTATATGACCACAGATCTATGCAATTTACTACTCTGCTTCACCAGACGTTCACATTCCAACTCAAAAATGTAGGTGAACTTAATCCCACCCCTTAGCTAATCCTCCCTCTGAGACTTTTACAGCAGGAATGACTGTTCTGACCTCTCTTTCCAGATGTCTCCTTGAATTTTTTCAAAGGTTGGACATGACTAAGGATCTTTGGGTTTATCAACTTGGACAACACACACCACTGGTAGGACAAATGCTAACGTTGCACCAAAGTGTCAGTGAAATGTACCAACTGTGTATTAATTAGAATGAATCCATTCTTGTTTGAGAGATGCTCAAAAATTAAACACTTGACAAACATTTTCAGAGGAAGCATTCTGCATTTTTGAAAGCCAAGTTCCTTGAACATACAGCAGTCCCATGACATGCTCTCTGCTACCCCAGCACTTCAGCTCTCTGGACACATTTGTCCTGGCCTTTTCCATGTCAGAAGCCCCAAAACTCCTTTCCCAAGTGATATGAGACAAGCAATGTGGGCCCAGATGAAATCTCTGTTCATATAATCACTGGCTTTCATTTTTTCTATTCTATGTTTGTGCTTATATCACCTCTACACTTAATACCTATAGCACCTTGGTAGCCTTTTGTTCATGACGGAGGAAGCCCCTAATTTCAAGCCATGTTCTCCACTCCCTCCACAGCCTATTTATTTTTATTCTTATCCATCACAGTCCTGCAGATCCCATTTATGCCCCTTCTCCTTTTCCCCCAAACAGGAATACCCCATATCCCCAAAATGCAAGCGGATGTACCAGTTCATCCTCTGCTGTACTTATCCCTTCCCTTCGTCACCCCTACCACACAATCTTCATCCCATTCATCTCAATCACCTCAGTCTTGACCTTTGTTTTCCCATTAACTGACTCCACATCCCTGTTAGAGGTCCCTGTGGTTCCCTTTTCTTCTCCCTTTACTACTATTAGCATCTCTTAAGTATCTCCACAGCAAAGCCTACATTCCCCACAGCAGATCTTGCCCCTGTTCTTCAAGGCTTTCTGAGTGCGGGGCCAGCCCTTTCTTTTCTAATTCTTATTATTAGCTGTCAGGAAACTAAAACATTCAGCTGCCAGGTTATAGAGACTAAGCAGAAACAATTAAGGGAAATGTTGTAATGGTCAGCCAGAGCTGTTCCAACTGCAAGCAACTGCTAAGGTGCTTTGGCAGGTAACTGCTCTGATGGCAGGAACATCATTGCACTCCTATTTCCTCTGACTTGATTTTCTGGCTTTGTAGTTATTTTTTATTTTGGATATGAGATTTTTAGCTTTCTGACATGAGGAAATATATTCAAAGGTTAAAAGAATATGACACTACCTGATACCAGTCTAGAAAACAATTTAGAATACTCTATGGATTTAACAGAGGAAGATTGGGTGAAGTAACTTTCTGTGAAGGACAAAGGTTTACAATTATCTCCAAAAAACACGATAAAAACAAACATCAAGATGCTGAAGGAGCTTGGAAAGTTTCTGACGGGTTAAAAATGGGCAATGGCTGGAGGCCATAAGTTGATTAAAACTCTGATATTATAGCATATAACAAAGAACAGTCCCAATATTAACAAGATACTCAGAAACAAAGGGAAAAGATACAGCCTGCTGACAAAAAATAATAATCCTTTCAATTTAGGCAAACCAAGAAACTTGGCAACACAGCGCCAAAAACCCCCTCATTTCAATTAAATCTCTATAGGAACAGTGAGAGAAGAGTGTATCAGGCCTCTCAGCCAGCCAGGCACATCCTTCTTTTTTTTTTTCTCCCAGACTGTAGTACTTGTCTAAATGAGGAGACCCTGTAAGATACAGTGCCACTGGCATCTCCTCAGACACACACTGACTTCTGCATTCCCCACACGTACATCCATTCATCATCTTGGGACAACAACCAATTTCAGCCAACGCATGAAAGAATTTACACTTAGATGCCCAAAAAACAAGTCAAAAACATGGAATTTTTTTTTTCCATTATTAGTTTTGGATGCTAAAATAAGCTATGTTAGGATGTTAACAGAGGAAGTACAAGAATGTTTAGGAATGCTTCTGGGTTCAGCATGTGCCAAACAGTAGAAAATTCATCTCTCCAAGGGCACAAGGTAAACCGTGGAGGTTGAAATTCGCACATCACATTCACTGCAGTTGTTCTGTCCTTGAACTTTGCTCTCCTTAATAGTAAAAATGTTAATCTCAGGCACTGTTTCTAGAGGAGGACACGTTATAAGAGTGATCAAAATTACTCACAGGCCCTTTGAGACATGGTCTAGGGGTACAGGAGATGTTGGACAAAGGTTGGACTTGATCCTCAAGGTCTGTTCCAGCCTGAATGATTCTATGATGCTGAGTCACGGTCTTCATCAAGCTGCCTAGGTCAAACAATCCAATAGGTTTGGATAGTCAGGAGAAGCTCTAATGTTGAGCTGTCTATGCTGTCTCTTCCCACGCCCTCAAAAGAATTAATGAGTGTGCTTGGTTAGGTTTTTTTGGTGGTGTTTTGGGGTTTTTTTTAATAACAAACTCATTGGGAAAGGAGGGAAAAAACAGACATTCTAGAGGGTCCTGCATCAAAGTCTGACTTGGAACAATGTAGAAACTGAAGTGCAGACAATTCTTCAGGAAGTACTGGCAAGGCAGAGTTAGTTCTGAAGAAAAATCCCTAAATGTAATCCAGCCACACAAAATGAAACAACAGGCCCTGTACTACAGACAAAACCCCATCCAAAAGCAGCCTGGCTGCCTGAGACATGTAGCTCTCCACAAGAGCTCCCACAGCAGCACAGACCTTCTGGGGGAACAACCAGGCAGGACAGCTCGTGTATCTCAGCCAGCACACGGAGCAGTGCTGAGGGGGAAGCCAGATGGCAGCCATCTAGTCCAAGTGCCTGCCTGCCTTGTAGCTGGCCACCCCATGGGGCTTCCAGCCCTGCAAGCTAGTTTCACTATTGGATCTTGGAGCTTTGCCTCATTTAGAGGGGAGTCAATGGCAGGCAGCACGTTGAGGGAAAAGGAAAATGAAATGGGAGTCTGGGGAGACCCAACCTGATACAGGGAGCCAGGGAAGGAGAGTGGAGAGGGGGCATGTGCTGCAGGAGAAAGGTAAAGCCTGTCACCTGATCAGCTGGTGTATTTAACAGCTCATCCCCCAGTTGAGTGTGAAACTTTGACAACAAAAGCAGCTTTATTGACATCCCAGCTCTCAGTGGCTGCACCAAGCACAGTTAGTGTTTGAGGACACTTGACAAGGGAACAGGTAATTCTCGCTCCCGTCCTTTCCCTGGAAGTGCCACAACTAAAGCTGTCATTCCTGAGCAGCCAGAAAAACAAGAGTTTTTTAAAAGGTTTCCAAGGTTTCTTAGTATTCCATCAGGACACAAACCCTTTTTTTTCAGTTCACACAGTTGTAATCTCAGTGAGGAATCAAATGACTGGATGATCTTGCAGACCAACTTAAGGCACCGTTGCTGGAACAAAAAGTACTCTGGTGGTTTGCAAGAAAAAAATAGGAGAAATAGGTCGCAGGTAGGGAAATCTTATCCTGTCTATGGTTTCAGCTCTCTAAGACCACCAGCAACTGTAACCACAGTGTCCATTTTTGAACATTTGATAGTGAAATTCCCAAAATATCCTTCACTTTCATTTTTAGGATCTGTGATATTAAGTATTCTTTCTTATTTTTTTAAAAAGCTGCCACATTTCTCATGTACACAGTAAAAGCAAACTGGTACCACTGCTTGCTGGTCTCCTCTGAGGGTAAACCAACACAGAGAGCACCTCTACCACTTGAGCTAGTAACACACACCGCTGGTAGATGACTGTCAATCCTACCGCCTCTGAAAGAAGTCTTCTGGTTTATCCGTGATCATTCAACACCATACAACAGAATGCCATGAAAACCCAGTTCTGTCAACTCGGCTGAGCAACCACCAGAGAAAACATCATGAAACCACACTGAGAAATGACTGGCATGTGCTTGCTTGAATGACTATCATGAGGGCAAAGTAAAATGGAGAACAGAGCACTCCCTTTGTACCCTGATGGGAAAGGCAAACACTTTTGGAGTTCAGATCTAGCTAAACTATCACATAAACACACTAACCTGACAATAATGGGTTTGAAAATGCCCATTTCTGCCCTGACCTCAGCAGACTCCTGTTTGTCCCACGGTCTGGACATCCTTTCTTTGCCACTTGCTGAAAAGACACTGCCTGTGTTTCAACCTGTTTTCATGTGAAGAACCTGAAAACTGGACTACAGCAAAATTTCTCCTCTTCATTATAACTGCTTTTTCCCAATCAGTCACTTCACACTGCCTGAGTTTTTCTCACTTAGTTGAAGACATCAGAAGTTTGGCAAGGCTTTTAGCATTTGACCCATGTCAGTTCATACAGCGGGTGTTGATCCAACAGCACTTCACCGCTCTGTGTTGCAGGAGTAATGACCGTGGCTAACGAGGAACTGCTTCATTCTCCCACTAAGGATTTGCCCCAGCCCTGTGTACTCTGTGACTCAGTTTACAGGCTTGGCATCTGAATTCTTCTGGTTTGTCCTACTGGGCAGGTTCCTAGGTGGAGTATCTTCCACTAACTCAGCACAGCATCTCTAATACTCTTTTCTGTACGTTATAACTCTATAAGCACAGCTTAATACTCAGTGTTACTTCTTTTCTTAAATCTAGCCTATAAAAAGTCTTTCCCTTCTCATGCTATGTGCACAAAACACAAATATCACTTCCATTATAGACTTGGTCAAGATTTAATCACTTGAACAGGAAAGTAAAATACAACAAAAAAGACTTTCACAAACAGCAATATTAAATTTCACCCAGAAATAATCATCTGAAACAGCACAATTCTGTTTTTAACAGCTTGTCTTTGTACTAAATTGCTCTCAAACCCTTTCTCACCGGCAAAGCTGCTATGATTTCAGTTTCATTAAAGCTCCAGTCCAGCCAACCCTTTTTGGATGTGGGAAGTGTCAGGATGGGAAAAAATTAGGAGCGAAGCACTTCAGTGGCGTATGTGACAACCACTTCAAAGCCGTAAATCCTACCAAAGTACCTCAGAGAATAATGATCAGTCAAGACTTTAATCATCAGCAAAAGCTAGTTGAGAGAATAAGGAAGGTCCTATGGGTAGTAGCTGTAAAATGAAAGTGTCCACTGAACGCATTTTTTTCATTACAGACAATTGAGCCATTCCTCAACCTTGTTTAGCTTTAGCTTTTCCTGTTAGACCAGAGGGAGAGTGAAGGATATTACACCCATCTTCCTCCAGTGAAGAAGAAAGAAAACTGCCAGAAATGCTTTACAACAAACAATGCTGCTTTCCCAGAGCTGGTTTTGTGCCCTTTGTGGGGGCAGGCTTGAAGGCTGCATTCCAGCCCCTGGTGCCTTGAGCTGTCTGAGATCCAGGCTCTGTCCCTACCCAGGACACACAGCACTCTGGATATCCTAGCGTGCCTTTCTGAGTACTGAGACACATAATCCCATTATTCACATTATCCCAACAATCCCAGTGTCCCCTAAGCCTTGATCTGATCCTTTAGGCTGTCTTTTGGCTTAAACACACCCCATCACAGAACACCAGGAAGATGTGACAGACATGTAAAGGTCTGTCACATGGATCAGTTTTGCCCCAGCTTCTAAAATCTTATCACTCTTTATTCAGTAGGGTGTGAAGAAAAAAAGTTTAGAAAGATAATCTGGATATTTACTTTTCACTGGGGCCTGTAATGCAGACTTAATGTGAAATAACTGAACACTGGTCTCCTCTTTCTTTTACCTGCTAGTTTTTGCATAATAAACACCTTTGGTTTTTTTCTCTTATGCAGAAGTCAAACAGCTGATATTATAATATCTGCATCTTTAGCAAAATGATCAAAACCACAAATACTATCGGTTTTTATAAACCAAGAGACTACATTTTTCATTTAGCTTTGCTATTAGTTTGCATTTATTATTTGAATTTAATGCCTAGAAGACCAATTCAACACAACTCAATCCATTTAAGCTCTACTTATTGACTATAAAGATAAAATATCTTGCTGGTTAAAGATAAAACTCTTTTTTCAAGTTAAACAAAAAGCCAAAGGCCAGTTTAAGTTTAAATTACTCTTTCAGTAGAACTCAAACATAATGAGTGATTTAAATGTTAAGAAGAAACATTCATAAGAATGTACACTAAAACAGAGCCCTAAGTAAGCATCCTGGTTAACATAAAATAGCCTATGAATTATCTAGAATTTTTCAACCATCTTGACTTATTACTGTTGTGTGAAGTTGTTGCAAAGTGCACACATATCAGATTCCAAGTTATTTTTCCACACACACATGGAATTACTACTTGGCACCTGTAAGGAAAATCATTGTAGAAATTATTATCTACAAAGCTGCACCAGAACAACCTATTTCTCAGTGAGAAAAATGTGGAATCTGTTATCATATATACAGTTTCACCCCAAAATAATTAAAGAAGAATCTATTTCTCTTTTCCCCACCCCTGAGGAACCATAGTGTGATCTTGTAGGGATTCAGTAAGATGAATTAGGTCACTTCCACCCACAAGGAAAGAATAAGGTAAAGTTTTATCTATATGCTAACATTCTTCAAGACAAAAGATGTCCACCTTATTTTCAGAGGGGAAAACAAAACTGGATAATACAAAAGAACCAAAAAGTCAGTGGAAGAAAGGAAGCAGACTGGTTCAACTTCAGCATTTGATTTTGATTTCTTTTGCCTCATTTTTAACTTTCTCCTAGTGTAAATTTAATTAAACTATGGACTGTAAGATCCTGTATTTTTAAAAGTATGAAGCAGTGAAAATAGGATGCTTATATAACAAATCATTTCAATATTTTTTCAGTCAAATAAGTATTGATTGAAAAATTCCTCATGAGAGCTGATTACAATCCCATATCCTCTAAAAATACTGTTTGGAATAATAGGAAGTGTTCATTTCTTGCTATAAACACAGTTAGCAGTTACTTTTGGAGGAATGATGGGGTTATGTAGCTTGTTTCCATTGGATCTACAACCTTCCCAGCATCACTGAAGAATAAGACAGGAAGAAGAAGAAAAAAAAAAAATCACTAATATAGATTTTTTTTTTTTTAACCAAACCTTTCTAATCCATCAGCAACTGGTTGTTGTGGGAAGCTCCTCCTTCCCCAACCATCCAGTTGGATACTCTCCCTACACAGCTTTCCATGTTTTCAGCTGTGCCAAGAGACCTGCTTACAACGTATAAGGACGTAGAAGACCATGTGGTGGAAACCTCACCTGCAGCAGGATACAAATGATTAGCTGAAAAAGGGGCAGGAGAGCTCCTTTATTCATTAGAATGAAAAATAAAGTAGGGATATTTGCTAAAAGTGCCAGTTTGAAAGCCCTCTGCCATTTAAAAGCCCATTCAAAATTAGCCACTGTGCAATCATCTTGTGTGAAGACAAGGTTTTTCAGATTAGGAAAATCCAGAGTCACAAGTTCCAAGAAAAGAGAAAAATGAATTATTATTTTTTTTAAGAGTCCCAATTGTATGATGTCTGTTACAGCCTCCTTGTGCTCTCTCCCCTTCACAATGCACAGAAAACACTATTCCCTCAAAGACAAGCTAGAGAAGATCACACTTCTGCAGTTTGTAGAATATACCATATGCAGCCAGCAGCACAGATGCACACAAAGTCATTTAGATTTAGGAAGAATTTTGGGATGGGCTCGAGAAGTGGTTTTTCAGGTGTGATCATCTCAGTAAAAGAAACATTTCACAACCATCCTGGCTTTGAGAGGTGACAGAAATCTTCAGGGACCACCCCTCTCAGATCATCTAGTAAGACTTCCAATCTAGGTCACAGACAACACTCCATCCACCCCCCGCACACCTCGCTTGGCCTGACAACCGTAAATATTTCATCACAGGGCTTTACATTCTGGCCCATTTCTTCAGGATATTTAGAACATTAAATAATCATTTGGCAGTAAACAACTTCTACTAAACCTTTTTCTCTCACTCTAGCACAGTTGAAGTCTGGCTGTTTCAGGGCAGAATATTGGATCCTCTTCCTGTCTCCCTGCCAAATTAAGGATTTCCTCATTTTAAAAGGTCTGTTTCCTCCCTGCTACTGGGCAAACTATCGACAAATCCCACAGGCTACCAAATCTTCTCTTGGCAGCACTGATTTGCTTAGTTCATTCCCTGTATGTTTATCTTTGATTTCAAAGATTTAATTCCTGACTAGCATTCAGTACCTACAACTGCTGGTCCATCAGGAAACCCAGTTGAACACATGTCCCATTAAAGAGCTCAGCCTGCACTTGCAGAACATCACACTCCCTTTCCTGCCAGTCGGGGAAGCTGTGGGTAACCCTGTCCCTGTTGCAAAAACACACCGTGAAAAGTTACTGTAAAACAGAGTCCAAATCCAAACTTTCTCCTCCAGCAATTAGTCACAGAAAGAGTAAACCAAACCCTTCGGGTGCATTTTGTATTCTCAAGAAATCTGGGTATGATTTTCAGCCAAGGATCCCTGTGAGTCTGTGCTTTATGACAGTAGGAAGAGCACTCAGTGTGCTGCAGAAGGGAGAATTCAATGGACACATTCAAGATACACACTGTTCAATGATTCGCATGACAGATGGAGGATTTCCTTCAGATGAGGAAGTGACCTTCATATTATTCATGTTATTATTCATCTATAAATTGCAGCAGAAAATTTCCTTCCACAACCAAAATGTTGACATTCACAGAATGGCTATTCAAGGAACAGTATAAAATCGCTATGCAATTATTTCTATATCCAACGTGCTTCCCCATGTCTCAGCTGAAGGGTACACCCTTAACCAAGCTGATGGGTTGATTTATTCCTGCAACACAAGGCACCTATCAAACATTCAAGATGGCAAGATCCACAAGTCATTGAAGTGCTGGGGCCTGGGTTTGGGCCCCAAGTTGGAACTGACCTACAGATGAGTCACAACGCAGCAACACGTTTTGTTCCCCAAGTGGTTCCCAAGGCCCCACAGACAGAACCTGGCCCCGTGTGTGAGGCCTCACCTTCCCCCGGGTGATTGTGGTTGGGGTGGTGGGCAACGCCAGAGCTAACCAGTTCATGAGAAGTAATAAGGAGCTGATCAGTCTGAAGAGAGTTCCTGTTGGGGGCAGCTTGCTGAGCTCTCTCTCAGTGCTGCGTTCCCCTTTGGCTGATTCGAGATGGAGAAGAGCAAACAGATGAAGAATAAAAGGTGAAGATATGCTGAGGGGATGTTGCTGAGTTTGGTGTTGGCCTGAGAAAGGTGAGAACTAGCAGCACAGTCATTCCCGACGGGAAAAAAAAACAAACCTGGAATGTCCCTTTTTGATGCCTCAGATCCCTCTTGCCTGCAGGGCAAAGCTGAGAGAAAACTCAGCATTGTGATACAGAATAGAGATGAGCTCAGAAGGAGACCTTCAGTTTCTGCAACTCTTCATTTAATGTGAAACAAGAGCACAATATTACACAAAACCACCAAGAAACAGCCCATTTTCTGTCACTAGGGCTACAGAATTTAGTTTTAAATTAAAGGGAATCTGAGCCTCAAAGGAAAAAGAAATTCACCCTCACATTGAGGGCTGGCAAGAAGCCCCTCTTTAGGGTGCTCTTCTCTCTCACCACAACCTTGTGTCAGTGAAAACTGTGGAAATTTTGATAGGGATCAAGTCAATGCTCAAAACCACTGAGTACAGTTTCCCACAGCCTGGAATGATTTTTTACAAGGAATTTAATTATCTGTGTGACTGTTATGATAATGCTTCCCTAACTCACAAACATCCAGAGGAGAAAAAAGACTGAGAACTATTAAGTCATGAAGTCTCTGAATGTCATCCCAGTTTATAATCTAAACTGTGCCAAATGGAAGGCAAGTTCACCCATTTTTATAAAATATCTAAGATATAAATATACGTTTCATTCCTAACATGTATTTTCCAGAAGCTCTCCTTAGGATGGACACTTTCAAAAGCAAAAATATTCTCCCCTAAAGCAAAAAAAACCCTGATGTCACATTACCCACTAGATTACATAAGGTCAAGATTAAACTGGTCTGTGGTGAGGAGAAGGAAACCAACTCAGTAAAAAGGATTCTGTTAAAGGAAGAAAAGCCTCGATCAATGCAAAATCACTTGGCAGATATGAACAGTGCTTATTGCTACTGGGGGTGTGTGGGGGAGAGAGGGTATTTCATTCTTTTGCTTGTGTTTTTTAGGTTGTTGGTGGTTCGGGGCTTTTTTAAAATTCTACTACTGCTGCTCGAAGAGATGGCAGCTTAATAACATCTGCCTAGACCTGGATTGTAAGTTTACATTACACAGCGTGTGTTCTGTCATTATTGCACTGTATGGTGGGATAATGATTTTACTACACAGTGCCGGAGGCAGAAGATGCTTCTGAAAATCACTTAGGAATCAGCATTGCACAAGATAATCTGATTATTTTATTTTATTTTTTTTTTACTATTATTACTTACCAAGATGCAGATTCAAAATTATTATTCAATAAGAGAAGCCACAACTTGCACATTTCCCTGTCATGCCTCTCTAGCAGCATCCTGATCCAGGAACATTTGGCAATGGATCATTGCAATGAGCTGCCTGCTTCACAAATGCTGCATATTGGTGCCTTCGGAAGGTATTACAGTTAAGAGAAATAAAAAATACAAGTCAAAGCTCATAGCCATTATCTACAGTAGGGGCACATATTACTCCTCAGGTCTCAAAGTGAAGTAATTTTCAGTTATGATAAGAAAACTGTATGAAATAAATTCCAACACAGAGGCTAGAACAGAGTGAATGAAACCAAGACACATGAGGAATAAAAACAAGGACCTGAAATAAGGAGAAGACGACTCAATTGTTTTTCAAAAGGCGACGTGCCCTCACAGTGCCAAACATTTAGAATATGTCAGACTACTGAAAATTTTTATTATATTAAATATCCAATTTCTTCTAATGAAAAAAATAGCATTGAGGAAGGAGGGAAATGTGGAATGTGTTCCTATAAAATTATTAATTTCTGTCCATTCTCTAAGCAAAAGCCACACTGAGCACTGCAGAACTGAATGACGAAACATCACATCTATTTGAAGTGTTGATCACTTCTATGAAAAGACCATCCTTGTCAATTCATAAAGTCTATCAATGCCATCACTGCAATACGATTCTAAGTTTAAGCAAGTCCACTAGTTACTAGGCATTGGTATGTTGAGAAATGCACACTCTAACAACATCCCAATTTCTAAATGTGTTTACGTAAGAGAGAAGGGAGAAATTATTCCTCATTTCAACTTCCTCATGTGTGCTGTGAATTTACTTTCAACTGCCTACCCACTCACTTTGCTTGAAAACCCAAGATCTGACCACTCTGTGCAGGTGGGAACTACTCAGTCACTACAGAAGGTGATGACATTTACCTCTTTACAGCTCACCATCATAAAGTCGAGTATAAGACGTGTATCAAATTCCAGTCCAATCTTCCAAAACACCACCAAAAAAAGATTACAAGTCTTCCTAACATCCAACCACAGTATGAGTTTTCAATATTACTTTGGTAGTACTTTAATTTCTTACCTTGCTGTCATTAGAAGAAATTCACTTCATCTGAATAACTTACTCTCAGGAAAACATAAAACAAAGACAATTAACAAAATGATACTATTCACTATTATATAGAGCTCTGCCACTGTGAACATACTTTGCTATTTTCTGAAATCACCACTGATAGCAAACCTTAGACAGCAGCTCTCATTTAATTTATAATATCCATCTTGATTCTAGACATTATGTGGTTTAAAGGGCACATACTGGAAATTACATGTAATTGATTATGGCTGAGTGAAATCAAGTTAATGCTTTGATAAAACCAGAGATGTCATCGTTGCTCTGCACCAGGCTTGGCTTTGCATTTTCACCCCTCTAATATCAGAATAATAAAGAGCATTAATCATTCAGGAAAGAAATAATGCCAAAAACTTCTGGAAGGGAAGCAACAGCTAGAAATATTGTGCTGAAGATAGAAACATTCGGGGTCTGTTGGCTCTGAAATTTAGCTCCCTTCAAAACAAGCAAGCGTGCAGGGAAGTGCAATGCTTTTAAGCTATATAGAATACCGTGTGTGCAAGGCATAAGGAATTACTGTGAATTATTACTACTGTTTTCAAGGCAAGAGCTGGCTCTATTAGGAATGCATCACAGAATGCAAAATGCAACACTGCTGTAAGCCTCCCTACTTCAGCTTCTGCCTGCTTTCCTCACCTACCTGCCTTTCCCTTTCATAGGAAGCAAAGCCAAAAAAAGTATTTAAAGTTGTGTTAGAAGAAAAAATGCCAAGAAGTGGTTGTTTGGCACTCAGTCTTCTAAGAATGAATCCCAGCATGGTGGGGGTTGGAAGGGACCTCTGGAGATCACCTCGTCCAACCCCCCTGCTCCAGAAGGTCACCCAGAGCAGGGGGCCCAGGATCACATCCAGGCCCCTTTGGAATCTCTCCAGACAAGGAGACTCTACAACCTCTCTGGGCAGCCTGGGACAGGCTCGGACACCCTCACACCAAAAAAGTTTCTCCCCCTGCTCAGGTGGAACCTCCTGGGTTCCAGTTGGTGCCCGTTACCCCTTGTCCTGTCGCTGGGCACAACTAACAAGAGTCTGGCCCCAGCCTCTTGTCCCCCACCCTTTAGCTATTGATCAGCATTGATCAGATCCCCTCTCAGGCTTCTCTTCTCTAGCTCAACAGTCCCAGGGCTCTCAGCCTTTCCTGGGCACAGAGATGCTCCAGCTCCCTCAGCATCTTCACAGCCTCCACTGGACTGAGGCTGCCTCAGAGCAGAATTCTACCTCATTTGCTAACAGAGAAAGAAATCATTTCTGGAATTCTGTATTTCATTATTCTAATAAAAATAAACCAGAAAAAACTCCAAGTACAGTAAAACTCCCTGCCAGCAGAGATGAACAAATAATGCTAATTACAAACAAGCCTTCATTCTAATTCAAAAACATCAACCCTCTATTCACATCCCCTACATTTCTCTCCAGTTGGAAAGTTACTAAATGAGTTTATTCCTGAAAATATTTACCAAAAATATGTTTGTTATTTTATTAAAGTTTGTGATGTGCCCTAAGATCTATAAGCAGAGAGATGCTGCAGAGGTAAAGCACTGTCTCAGATATGCAGAAATAGAACTTACCCATTCATCAATTTTAGGAGATTTCTCAATGATCTCCATGGGCTTTGGATAAGGTCTAACTTCCCACAATGTTAGATTTTGCTTAGAAGTCACACGCTGAAGTAAACACTACTCCACTACATATCTACTACTAGTTGAACTACAGTGTGGACTGAGGAATGTCTCCTTTTGCACATGGATTTAAAAAATCTGTTACTCTCATACACAAGTTCATCTTCAAAGTATTAAGACTTCATCCAAGCTTAAGGCTCTTCCTGTTATCTTAACAGCAATAATTGATTTTCTTTCTTCATTTTACAGAAAGAATTCAGGATGATAATGAATTCCCACAGAATTACCCTCCCAAAGTTAGAATTATTGGAAAATCACTGCAGAGATGGCTTCATCTTCTGAAATACACTGTTATAGTGTAGAGTTTAGTTGGCTTTTAGAAGTGCATGTAGAAAAGGTGACATGGCCCAAATTGACAGCATCAAGGGCTAATAGAGCTACAGTCAAAAAAAGACCACACAATTTATACTCTTAAGCTGGCTGGACTCAATTCCCCGGAATTACAAATCTCAACTGCTATTAAAACATAAGTACTAAAGAAGCCATGAGCTGGGACTGATCCTCCCACTGCTCATTGTGATTTGAACTTTGTGGTATTTGAAGAATATAGGCTACTTGTGAATTAAGGAGGAATTATTTTTCTTGCCTTGTTTCTCAGGGGGCAAGGAGCCTTTCAGAGAGCTCTGTTTGTACCTCCTGGCAAGAATCCTCACAGAGAGATCTGTACTTTTACCCTGAATTTCTGCCTCATACGTGGCTTCCCTGACCTCCTTTTTCAAACCTCCTGCTTTTGCTGTTCAGCCTTAAACTGTCGTTATTGCCCTGTCCCTTCCCCTAACTCCTCCATCTGCGAATTCACATTAAATTTTCATTTCTTTCTCACGTGCTTCGTCGTCATTCACCCTCCCAGTTAACATTTTACAAACCCTACCTCCATGTTGCCTTTAATACCATCCATATTTGCCTACTTTTCCATTTCATACCAAACTAAATATATTATTAACTGTGTTTGTGACTATAAAAACTACCTTCCAAAATAGTTCTTCAACAACGAGGAAAAAAAATGTCAAATACTACATATAAGAAAAAGGAGAGAAGAACTGACTATAAAACACAGCTACAGTACTAACAGCTTTAAAATTCTAACAATGTTTCAAGATTTTTAAGCCACTTGCACTAATTTGACATGAAATTTTGACAAGCGCGCAAGGTATTCAGTGCCTTGTAAATGCATTACTGCCTGTCCCCTGTGTACATTAAAACCATGTCCTGTCCTTCAGCCCTGAGCGTATGTAAAACATACATTCTGCTACAGAATGTCCTTTCTCTTCCACTGTGGTAGTTCAGAGAATTTACTTTAGAAAAATAAGCACTTAATGTGCTGCTCCTTCTTGCATGCTGCAGGGACACCTACTACTGATACTCATTATTAAGTGTTAGAAGATAATATAGACACAAATGAGGCTGGTAATCAGTGACAGAGTTTAGTTGAAGGCAAGGAACTATCAATATAGCCCAAGGATCAATGCTGGGTCCTGCTTATCTTCTTAACTGGTTATAATTGCACATTTTGTGGTAAGACTCTGTCACAGAGACACCCCTAAAGCAGACAGAACACCTACCCAAAATGGAGATTTATTCCAATCAAACATCACCCGCACACTGACAGACCAAAGTAAATCACCAGCTCGGGTCTCAGGCGTGAATATAACACACAACTCCAGAGTTCCCAAAGGTTCTGGAATATTCCTTCTCAGAAAGATGACCCCCAATGTGCAGACGATGGCTCCCCAAGGGAAAACCTCCCACTCAGGGGTACCAGAACAGGGTCACTTGCCCAAGGCAGGTGAGGGCCCACTCAGGGACACACCCAGGAAGATCCACTCACCCAAAGGGGTCAGGGGCTGGCTCAGGGACACATCCGGCAGGATTTGCTCCCTGGAGGCGGGTGAGTGCCCGCTCCATCCCGGGAGGCTTCCTTGGGCTCCCAGGGCAGTCCTCGGCTGCAGAGCCCGGCCCCGCTCGGCTCCATGGCGGGGGCTCTGTTCGTGGCCCAGGGCTGGTGGCATGGGCCGGGGCGAGAGCGCGGGAAAGGCCCTGGCAGGACCTGAGGCAAAGCGACCTGACGGGAACGGCCGGAAAGCCCCGATTGCTATCGGCTTCTGGGCACGGCCCGATCGCAATCGGCTCCTCGGCACGGCCTGGCTCATGTCAGGTTCTGGGCCTTTGTCAGGGCGGGAAAATCCGCCACAGGATATCCCCTTAAAATGCAAATCCTAAAGTTCTGGGAACTGATCACATTTCTACACATGGGTCAGAGAATAACTCTGTGCGTGGGAGAGGCTGGAATTTAGAAAAATATCCAAGACAAAATATGCTTTATTATTGTAATTACTTTTTTAATTTGAAATTGCACAAGTGGTGCAGGGTGGTGGCATTTTTTTTTGTTTTCTTAAGAAACGTGAAGAGTACTTTGCTGGGCTACAAGAGATGTTCCTATTCTGTCTTTGCCAAGGTTAAAAGAATCACTATACAGATGATGGCATTAAACAGACAAAAACTGGTTCACCAACACAACTAGATTAGCAGATTATTCACTAGATCTTGGTTTTGTGGTGTCCAAGTTACAAAAGTGAGGAGAGATTGCTCCAGAAAGGCAGCGTAAACTCACAACGTTTCAGAAACTGGGTATTTCAACAAAATTCCATTTCTCCCTTTAATATGTATATGCAATTTCTAGCCTTCCACTTACATTCCAATCCAGATTTCAAATATGTTTCTACAACCTTTGGCAATTCCATGATTTATTAGAAATGTCAAAGACTGTTCATCTTAACCGCTCGAACGAAAACAAAATTACCAAAGACTTCAACTTTCTTTCTTTAAATATCTTGCAAAGTATTTTACCCTGAAGAAAACCATAATTACATATTCACTTATCCATTTAATGATCCACAATGATTTTTCGCTTGGTACATGTAGTACCCATAAATCAAATGCCCACAGAAAATCCTCAGGTACAAGGAGACCACAAGATACATGGTTCTTAGGACAGTGCTGGATTGGACCCATCTGCACATGCCAACATGAGAACTAACACATTCTTTTTAATATGTAAATTGCAGTGAGAACATAGCTTAGCAGACTCCTTTGAACACTGTTGTGGTTTAAGGTTTGGGGAAGGGGAGGGACAGGTGGAGTGGCTATTCCACTCCCCTTCCTGCCACACTCTATAAAAGAACACAGGAAGTTCTGCTTGCCCCTTCCTCGCTGGGATTGCTGCTGGCTCCAGACGTCTCTGGGGCTGCTACAACTCCACGTGGCTCGGGAGGAATCCAGCAACATCCGAGGATCGGTGTTGTATATAGTTGTATATAGTTGTATATATACCTTCCCTTAATACCTCTGTATATTTCTTCCTTTGATATCCCTTTTGTTACTTCCTGTTAAAAGTTGTAATCTTAATTTTCCAACTTTGTGTGAAGCCTTTTTTCGTCCCCTGGGAGGGAAGGGGGGGGAAAGAGGGGTGAAACAAATTCTGCTCCATGGGGAGTTGCCCTGAGCCTTAAACGGAGATAAACACACATTTCAATGTCAAGAAACTGATATTATACATTTTTTAAGCATACTTGGCCTAATGATATGGACTCCATTCATAGGATTTTAATAAAGGTGTAACTTTAAAGTACAGAGAAGAACAAGGCATATAGCCTAGAACTCAACTTCTGACTCAGATCCAAAACTAAAAATGTCCTTTCATTTTTTTAATTGCAACTATTTATTTGTTGTCAGGGGAACAGCATGATCTCACCTTCGAGAATAAGACCAGGAAAAGGGAGAAAAGGGAAGTTAACTCCTATTAAAAACCAGAAGACCCATCTCACAAGCACAGTACCTCCTGAAAATTTGACTGACTGTTATAATTACCCTCTCAACTATCTTCTAGGTCAGACAAGAAAAGGAAAATATCAATAAAATCATGGAAGTGTCCTTCAAAGATCTAGTCCACATTCTGACCAACAAGTTGTGGTTTCCAGTTTAACCCAATGAAAACTTCCATGGTAGTCACTCTGACCTACCTTAATATTTACCTGGTCTTCACAGACCAGATTCTGCTGAAGGTTGAGGTTCAGTATCAAATTTTGATCTACACATTTACCGTTCAAATTTTTGATCTGCACATCACCCTGCCTTTCCAAGGAATAACAGCCACTATTCCGTAGGGAATAGATCCCAGCTACCACAAATGCTACCAACTGCAAAAAATAGGGAAGCAAAAATAAAGTGTAACTGCTAATCTACCATTCATTATATTTTTAATGGATGCAACAATTATGTAGACAGTAAAACAATGACTACTGGCAACAATATGTTCGTAGGTACTATCCATCTACAGATGCATGCGAACCAAAGGGAAAAGCAGTCTTCTACATGATCTCTTGAGGGCTATCAAGGGAACACAGACTGTAAATATCCAACTGTAACAGATGCCAGGCCTCATGAATACATCAATTTTCAGCTCTGAACAGCCCAGGGGGAGTGTGCACATTTCAATAAATACCCGCATGATCCAAACCCAAGAACATTTCTTACTTGTAAGAGGACCACTACATTAGAAAGATTATTACAAGAAAATACTCAAGGGAGTAGTCAAGCTTTCCTTTGTAATTAAACTTTATTTGAAACTGAAACAAAGGCTTCCTGAAAGAGAGACTTCTAAAGCGCTTAGAATAGTTTTCTCTCCTAATAGTCATGCAAGATTTAGCAAGCACAACATTTGACTTCGCTCAAAAGCAACGAACTAGCTTGATTCCTCCCTTCCAGAAAAAAAGTTGGTTTTTTTTTAAGTGTAATAACACAAAAGCAAAAAATACTCTACATATTAGAAAGGGTGTGGGCTTTTCCTCCCACTCGCATGAACTATCATATTTCCTCCATTCAGCTGCCCACAAGAAGTTCTTCAAAAAAGGTCAAATTTCTTCTTTGAGTATTACCAATATGGTGCTGATAGCAAAAAAAACAGTGATATGATGAATTAAACTTCTCATTCTACAGTTTTCATGAACCTGTTTTCAGAACATGTCATTTCTAAGAACACTCTTTCCATAAACTCATGATGTGTACAACATGCAAATTCAAAAAATTCTCAATTTTGACATTCCCAGTTCTTTCTCCCAAATGTATCACACCTCCTTCTGAATTTGTTTTTGAGGGGTGAAAAGTATTTCTAGAATTTATGATTCCTTTTTTCACTATTGTCAATCCACAAAACAAAACAACTTGAAAACTTATTCCAAAGCACAACTTAAAAATTCTTTTTCATGACTGGAGCAACTTGCTGCACAAGGGAACACTGACAGAAGAGGAACAATCAGATGAAATACATGAAAAGAAAGGTCTGACCCAGCGGGAAAGAGACAGAGAAGTTCTTTCTCAAACTTAAGGAGAAAACATGAAAAAGTAAGAAGGTTAATCTAAAGGAGAGGAAGCAAACATGATTTAAGTCTCACTACTTGAACTGGAGCCAGATGTGAGAGACAGAGTGAACTGCCAAAAGACAGCAAAAAAAGCACTGGTTATAGTGACCGTTTCCCTTCTGCAGATCTCGACAGGGAATTACAAGTGGTCTAAATGAGAAATGATTGGATGGAGAATGATTTGTGACTCCTGCCTGTTCTAATATAATGGCCTAGTTAAGAGAAATATGAAAAATATGATACAAAGGACTTTTGTTCTCATCTTCTCTTAAGGTCCAGCCAAAGTGAAAGATTTTTTAATCATGCTATAAAATCACCAGGGAAAAAGTTATCTGAGAAATAAAAGAAAAACAGTGAGAGACCAAGTAATTTCTCATTAGCAGATGAAATCTCAATTAAACAAAAATAATGTTGCAAATCAAGACAGTCATCATGCATCAAAATTCCCAAGGGGAAAAGAGACATTGCTTAAAACCAAATATTTTGAGTGCAGTCTCAACAAAAGAGCAATTACTTGGAACAAAAATGCCAATTGTGAAATTCTATTCCAAGATGGCACATGAATAGCAGCTAGGAGACACAGCTGGAGAGAGCACAAGGATTAGATTCAGAGTCTGGTCATCATATGAAAAATAAATAAAAACTTGACACTCAATGACCCCACTATGCCAAGACCTTTCTGGATTTACCTGGCACTTTTGAAATTTTCACTATCACTACCACAACATCAAGTGAAAAGAAACTTTTTGAAGTAAAAACTTAGAAGAAAAACATTCACTGAAACCTAAATTTGAGCATGGAATTCAAACGTTTAGAACTTCCTTTCCATGTAGAATCTAGACATGTAGAATCTAGAAGAGTTACTATAGGAGCCAAGACCTAATTTACACCTTAAAAAACTTTGAAGTTACTGAAGTTAAAGAACAAACCTTCCCTTGTAAGTCACCAGCTACTCCTACATGGGGAACACAATTACCATAAGCAAGAGCATTGTATTATCAGTTTCCAGTGCAATTTCAAGTAAGTGTAAGATTTAAGAAGAAAAACTTACCTCACATAGGAAAACTACTTAGGGAAATGAAGTTGACTGCAAAAAGGGACAGTGTGCAAATGGAAAAGAGGTGAGCGACTACTTTGGGATTCCACTTGGAATCACTTGCAGTAAAAATAAAGCTCCAGCCTGTTAAGAGACAAAATTCTGAATCTGGAGAAACAGAGAACAGACAATCAAAACCGGAAGAATAAGGAGTTTAAAGACATATGGGAACCTTTCTTTTCTTATTGCTCTCTCTCCTTCCAGCCACACACAGAAAGAACTGATCATTTCAGCAGAAGAAATTAGAGCAAACCAAAATTTCCCTGCATAGGTGGCAGAAGCGCTCAGAAAATTGGGCAGTTTCAGTGCACTCTTGTAGTGGGTCTGTCTGAGCTGATTTTCCCCATACAGCCCTCATGCTGCAGTACGAGGACCCAGAGANGAGTGATAGAGGGACTAGGGGTGGGCACCGGGCACCCAGCCAGGGTAAACCTACAACTCTCCTCCTCAGTGCTTCCCTAGCTGCAAAAAGGAGTGGCAGACATGAAGAAACTGCTCTGAAACCAATGGAAATTTGTGTAGTCATAGAGGAATATAGACATAAAAGTACATCCTGACATCAAAGTTCAAAACTCAATTTCAGTCATAAACATCTCATATAAAATTTGCATTATTTCCCACCAAAATAAAAAAGCTGCAGTTACAATGGGTCATTTTGATTTACTATGAAGCATGGCAGATCTTTGACTTAATTCACACCCATAAACACACCTCCCGTGGGAATTCACATGATTTTTGTTAACGTAATTCTAAACCTCATGAACACAGAAAATGGCTTTATATTTTAAACCAAACTTGGCTGATCAAGAAATCTAGGAGAGAATCTTGAAACAAATGTCTGAGAAGTGTTACTGGCTACATAACATCAGAATACATCAGGTTTTATTCCTTTCAGTGACTTTTCAAAACCAAAAATCGTGATTTGCTTTCCTTTTTAAATTTCCAACTTTAATTTCAATATTTAGCTTCTTTTCTGCTCATGCAATCCAACTGCTATTAGCTACAGAAAAATGAGAGATAAGTTAATGCTGCTGGGGGAAGAAATGCAAAAATAAAAAGCAAACCTGCTTGGTAGGCATCAAAGCAAAAGCCAGGATTGAAATGTAGGTATCTACAATCTCACAACAGCCCAAGAAATTAATTTACCAGAGCTGCTCCGATTTCTGAGCCTTTCTTCTTCTCCCTGTAGCCTTGGGTTATATCACACACCTGTACAACAGATGGCAACGCCTTGGGCCACTGACTTAAAGCCTCAGTGTCGGGAGCTGAAGCCTTCTCCAGACATCTCTATCATTAGCGAGGGAATTTCCACCAAAAGCCTAGGAATCAACTGTGTAATTGCCTGAAAAAGTGCATTTTTAGTATGTTTTCCATGGAAGATGAAGGAAAAATTGTAGATTCACTGATCATTTTAGAAAAAAAAATGGAGATACTTAATCAGTGATGCATTTTCTGTGGTTACTTTGGCAAGAATACAAGGAAAAGAAGATGATCACAGGCAGGTCCAGGTCACACAAGGGATGAGAAAAGAAGCTAGTAAAGAAAAATTGGAAATCTTATATTGGTCTCAATCTATTTTAATTAGTCATCTTTTAATATATCTCTATTGATTCGGGATTTCAGCTCGTTCATGTGATTTTTAATGATTCAAATTCACTTAGAAAGGAGACTAGGTATTTATATATCACTTTCCATTTTTACAATATTATCCAAAGAACAGGCCATTTTTGCCTATTTTAGTTTCCTTTTCCTTATATTTGTTTTCTTTCTTTGCTGCTCTACATCACAAGCAAAACAGGAAGAGAGGCCAGATGAAGCAGAACTGCAGCAGTGGAAAAAGGAGTAAACGCACCAGAAAACTGCTCCACTTTTTTTTTTAAATATAATTTCCTTTCTTATTAAGAGAAAATGCACGGAAAATTGGAGCCAAGTTCAGTTGTAGCTCAAGGTACGATTTCTGTAAGCGCTGCTGTGGGCCACAGGAGCAAGTGAAACCAGTTCAAGCTGTGCTGAGGCACCAGATGGGAACAAGGGTCAGAAGAGCTGTATTATGTTTTCCATTATTTTGATACTTAATATTCAAAAGGAGACTTACTTTTTTCCTCAGAGTGTTGCTTACAACAAGGGACAGAACACCAGGCAAGGCTTATCTCATTATTAATGACTGGAATCACTGAAAGGGGAACCTTCGAAAGGAGTGACACAGACATCCTGAAAGATGTCTTTAAGAAAGAAACTTCAAATTAATTGATCATTCAATTATTTTTTTAGAATGTCTTGGGATTCAAGACTTTCTATAACAAGGTGATAACACCCAGGAAAGGCAGAAAAGAACTGGAAGCAAAGATACACAGAAGTTTCCTTTAAATCAGATGGTTTTTCAGACAGAAAAAATTGCGTAGGTCATAATAGAGTCTAGAAGAGATACAGGCTTTCCCCCACAAACAGTGTTTTCTCACATAACCAGGCACCCAAACTGATCACCAGCAAGGTTTTACTTTATTATTTGCACAAATAATTACCTAATTACTATGCAGCTTTATCTACATCCTAGGAATACAATATTCCGCCATCCCCTTTGAAATAAAACATTCTGCAGGAGTGTGCCATCTACCTCACATATATAATACATGAATATAATCAAGACTATCCAAATAAATGTGGTATTAAAAAACCTGTGCTGAATGACTCAACAGGCTGGGGGAAGGTGAAGAGTTGTCTGAGTCACAGAGAAAATTCAACACTGCGCAGGCAACTTCTCTATTAACTGCATAGGATTTAATGATCTGCATGAACCCTGGGCTTTGTGAAAGGAACTCGGGTGTCTTCCCAAAGGGAGAACCAACACAGGTCTGTCCAGAGGTGACCGTGGTGGTCATACTGAGTGTATGCATAGGTTGCCTATATTCTGACAATTCACCATGGATTTATGGGGTGGAAGAACCAGCTGGGTATTCACATTTCCAGAAGAAATGACAGGAAGACAATGTACCAAAAAAAAAGCACTTATTTTTCTAATTTAATTATGGGGAGAGAGGGGATGTCCATAATGAAGTGCTTGCCATCACTTTGGCATCACTAGATTGCAGCAGATAGAGAGGAAGAATGACAGTTGGTTTCACTGCAAAGTTACCATTCAAAAGAGTAATAGCAGATTCTTCACAGATACCAGTTCAACAACCTCGAGGGTTTGGGAGATCTTGTGGCTAAGGGCCAGGATTATTTATTTCGCTAAATCAGAAGATGTTAAGAACAAGCCTGCTTATTTCTAAGTTGAACAAATACAAAGTCCACACAGCTACATACAGGGTTGGGGTTTTTTTCCCCAAACCAAAGAATCTTTCTTTTGGAGAAAATCGTAATAAAAATTCTTTGATGGTTTTAATGGTTTAAACAAATCACTTACAAATTACAGTTCTACACCTGAAGTGAATGTCAAAGCCATGAATTATTGATGATAGTATCTAGAGGACTGCTGCAGCTTCTTCAAACCTTAGTGATAAACTGCACCTCTTGCCCACAACTGCATTTCCAGTAGAGCTTTTATATTTGTACCAGCACAGCAAGGATATTACAATTGGAAATGGAAAACTGGAGGAGCAGGGAAAGAAGACCTACTGCCAGCAAGAAGAAAGTCTTCCAATGAAGACGCTGGACTGAGTCTCAAAAAGTTTACTTCACATATATGTCACAGGATTTTTTTTGATGTTTTATTTCTCCCCAACATCTTCAACAGTTGCTTTCTGTCTGTTCCTGACCAGAAAAGTAGAAACATTAATACTTCTCTACTTAGAGCACAGTTGTCTCTAAACCCACAAGAAACCAACTTCTTTTTGAAAAGGGTGTACAAAAATACAATGGGATCCTTCAGCATAGTCACAACCTTGTCTAGTGGCTCAATGCATCAGAGAAATGATACTTCTTTTAGCGTAACGTAGCCCAGAACCATCCAAAATAATCCTTCAGTTCTCCTCATGAGGAGGAAAAGAAAATAAGGGATTAAAACCTATATTTCACACACAGCAACTGCCACAATGACCGACAGTGAGTAACCACAAAAAAGGCTGCATCAGCTGCAACATGCAAGCTACCAACGTTTCTCCACACTCTCTAATTTTGTCTCTGTTAACCTCAATCATTATAGGCTATCAGAGTTTGTTATTACTTGACATTTGCCTACAATGCCAGCGATGCTGGACATAAAACTCCTGAGAGACTTAGGAGAAAGCAAACATCTTGTTTGACCTGTGCATGGCAAAGGATGCAAGAATAAACAGCCAAAAAAGGGGGGTTATGTTAAAATATGTTTCTAAAGATTACTTACGTTATCATAATGTCCTTTAAGTTGACATTTCAAAGGAAAATTAGTAACAAAATTGACAGAAGTCAAGAGACAGATACAAAAAATTATTAAAGATATGGAAATATTCTTATACGAAAATACAATTTAAAGGTTTAGAGAGATTGTTCCTTCCAAGTAGAAGATAAATAATGGGTAGTTGCACTAGCATCCCTCCTTCTCCCCAACAGATCACCCCTGCACTGGCAATAGATCCATTCCAGGTTGATTAGGAGATCCTTTAGGGTAGATGCTCATTAGCATTCTGTGGTGCTATGTTTTGAAATGATAAGAATGGAACAAGTAGTAGTAAAACCAGTTTTCTTATCAGGATAAGAAAATATCATGTGAATTTGCATCCACCTTAGGGCAAAAGTTACTATTTATGTGAGAGAACTATGATAGTCCTCCGGTTCCTTTGCACCTCAACAAAGGAGAAATGCATTGGGAGAAGAGCTTTGCTGAAGTTTTGCTGCAGAATGAACAAACCAGCCCTTTGTTCTCCACAGGTCGCACGTTCATCACCTACTGCAAGCTAAGAGGGAGTAGCTTAGGTAGGTTCCTCTGAGGACCACACTACTAAGCACGGACAGCGTCATACCTGGTACTCATGGGCTCACGCATGGGCTGCTCCAAGGCACGTTCTCAACATGCCAGATCCCAACTATTTCTCTCAATGAGAACAGTCCACCAGAAACAGAAAAACAGTAAAGGCAGAACAAAGGATGAATGAGAGCAATTATTACGGAGTGAAAAATGATGACTCAGGTGAGCTTGTCGATGAATGACAAAAGCTTCATAGCTGAACTCATCTTGCCTTCACTTTGTGTAGTGAATTTGGAGGAGGTCGGGGCTGATTGGCTCAAATCAATTGGATAGGAAATTAACTTTAATTATTTGTTTCCAATCAATGCAACTTCTAAGCTGATTCTAACAGTTTTCCAGTACAGTAGGGAGAAAACGGTGAAAATCTCTTGTACTGCTAATAGGTCTACTAACTCTCAAATCATAAATATACAGAGGAATTTCTTTAAAAAGTTATTTTTTAAAGTCACCAAATAACTCCATGTGAGACACGGGGATATGTGAGAGAATTACAGAAGCATCAACAAATACACAATATCATTCATCAGAACAAAGACATTGTCAAGTCCAAGACCAAGCGTAAGTGGTCAAAGTCACTACCTGCCAATAAAAGGGACCAATTGGAAAGCTTTGGAGGAGCAGGCCTTAAAAGGGTAATTTCCACCAGTTCCACCAAGATACAAGGTAGCATCCATTCTAAAAGATCAATGACCTGGCCTAACACCATTTCCTTTGTAACAGTGAAATCTGCAACAGATGCTGAGAGGAAGCTGTAAACCCCAGAAGCGCACCAAGTCACGTCAGAGCACGCCATAAAACGTGGCTTTTTCTCTGGTTCTTCTGAGAACAAGGATTAAAAACTTCTGACAATTTATGCTTGCTAGCCCAGGAGGCTCTTAAAACTCAATCTGTAAACCCAGCATATTTCTACTGATTTGTAAAGCCATCATATTTCTGCTGATTTTAGAGACTCTGAACCCAGTGACATCCACCAAGGGTATGTCCTACAGAACATCTGTCTTTCTCTTTGGCCTCTGGTTCACTAAAAGCTCTCCTTAGAATAACTCTAAAGCTTCAACTCTGAAGTAATACTTAACTTGCTTGGAAGTGAATACTGCGGTGCCTGCAAGTAAGTTCAGCTGAAATAGAGAAAAGACTACGGATCTGTTTCCTTGGTACCAATGAAAAATTAATTCCTAGTTCTCTTCCTGAGACTACGAATAATCAAAGCTGAAGCACATAAGGACTGAAAATCTTTGCCAAAACATCCACTCAATTTAACCTCTGTGCAAGTTCTTCATGTAAATAAGTTTGCATCAAGAACACAGCACCCCACAACTGCTCGAGTTTCAAACGAGCAGAATCTGATCCTAGCAGTAGGTTTGAAAAAAAGACTCCATCTCCTGCCTCTATCCATGCAGAGCTGCTGCTCTTTCAGCCCACTCCTTTCCCTGCATGCATAAAGCAACATGCACTTGGAAAGATGTGTTGGTGCCAGGTATCATCACACTATCTTTGGCCACTGTTGAAAAAGAAAAGGTACCAAGTTTTCCCTGTAATGCTCCCGCTCTGTTTTTCCCAGATTAGTACAAAACACATCAACGTGTAAGTGGTTTGTGCCTGAGAAACTAATAGCGCTTTAAAAGTAGCCATTAGATTTTATGCTACCCTGGAGAAGAATTTCACATTTCACAGATGGAGGAATCAAGAATGAATGATCGAGTCACTTGTCTGAGTAATTTAGTGGCAAATTTCGGAGCAGAACCCAAGTCCTCTACTATATGCTCCAATATCAACAGTTACTATCAACAGAAACTCCTTTTGCAACTTTTCCTGGTTAATGAATCTTCCGGATCAAGCCTGATATAAGATGTCCCATTACAGAGAACAGAGATTATTTCTTCTGTGCTACTGAACTGCAATCTTGATCTGAAATGACAGTGCTCCGTGAACAGTCAGGGTCCTGGATTGCTCACCATCTGTTCACACATCTATCACTTCAAAGGGAAAATCATCAACTAAGCTAAATGAACAATTTTGCCATTTGAACTTCCTAGGTCATTTATCTCTGAAGGTTTAAGATAATTTGGCTAGAGTAACCACCACATTGTTATGATCAAACGCACAATATAAGGAAAATTTGTTTTCCATACGAATCTTGAGAACCACAGGGACTTTTCTAGATGATGAATATCTGCAGCTCCCACTGACTTCACAGGAGCAGCGAGTGGTCAACATCTTTTGACTTTTTAGAAAGATAAAAATAACAGCATCAAATCAAGTCTGATAAGCCAATGATCTGACCAATGAGGTCACTACCATATATTTTTCAGAATTTTACCTGCCTGATTATTTATTTCTTTTATTATCTGGTTCTGGACCATTGTCTTTTTGCTATAGGCATTATTAAAAACAAGAAAACAAGCTCTGAGTATATTTTATTTCCTCTGCTGTTTGGAATTCTGATCTTCTATCTCTTGCTGTCTGAAATACAGAATTAACTTTTTTGAAGTTAAAAAATTAAAAGATAACTGTTTGGAAAAGCCTGCTGAAAAAGGACACCGAGTATTCAAATTGTACAGCTAGGGTAACATATTGCTTCTGACTTTACACTTAATGAGAGCTCTGGGATGTAATTGCAATGGTTAGCAAGAGGATGTCACCATTCTCCTGGAACCTGCCACCATTAGTAGGCGATGATCCAACGGGAGGAGACTAAGAAGTATGAAATATTATGCATTTAGTGATACCTTTTGGCTTATCAATCTGCTTTTGAGTAAGAGATGGAGAAGTGTAACAACTACAATTTGAAATGGAGTTACTGACAATGGGAAATTTAGAAACAGCCTGGTCCTGGGAGAAAATTTCTGTGGCGTTCAGTTCTCTTTCTCTAGAATCAAATATTCTTTAGATTAAAGGGTTTTAAAAAAAGATAGTAACACCACAATTCTAACACTAATATATTGATTTACCTACAGGAAATTAAAATAGAGGTGGCATAAAACAAGGATTCAATCTTGAACTGACCAGCACAGCACCAATTACAGAGAATCACCGGTTGGTGATCGCTTGGCACTCAAGGTAAAATGGAAAAGGTGTGCAGGCAGCTTTACTGCATCGAGAGGATGAAGGGACATCTTGCTTAACAGTGCTTCTGGTTTCCCTTTACCTCAGGAGTTGTAGCATAGGAGCTCGCTGCCCCAATTCACTTTATTTCCCCTTTATTATTATAGTCTGACATCTTTGACCGTTAAAAAACATTTATCACTATAAATTGTGAAGTAGTGCAAAATGAAGCCACGATCCATTTCCAACTCGATAACCAGAACGGCTGGAAGGAATAATGATGGCCAGAATGCTGTGGAAATGCCTACGAGTCTCTAATGAGCAAAGGAGTGTCTTATTCCCTCAAACTGGGCTTCCCAGCCTCCTCTTTGGGCAGTTCAGGATGAGCGCTCAAGAGTATTTTGGATTCAGTTATAAAATGTAAAGCAGCAGAACCGTGAAGTTGCTACTTAACCCCGCTGCTCATAACATGCTTCAGTTACCTCCCTACTTTTCCTTGAGCAAAAGCACAAGGACTTTTTTTCAGTGCTTCACTCTTTAAATTTATTTATAAAATTGGAATGTGTTTGTCAGAGATGGAGAAAACCAGAGGAAGTTCTACTCTTCAGAGCAAGAAACATGCTCAAAGATACATTCAAATTCTGACACAGCTCCCTGAATTGAAAGTATTGTGGAGAAACTGCTCATTGCTTCACATTTCCAAATGCGAAGCCATTTCCAAACGCCCTCCCAAATCCCAAAGAACAGTAAGCTTCTTCCTTTCACTGAAAGTCAATGTTTACTTCTCTTTTTGATGCCACCTGCTTTTTACTTTATTTATTTTTAAAACATATTCTGGATTCTAAATGTACAAAGCTACATGAAGCCATAGTAGTATGTTGTATTTCTAGCATTTGCATGTTTTATCTGCATGTCATTTAAAGCTATGGAGCATCAGCATCTACATTAATTTGCAACGAATATAAAGCTCTTGCCAAGTAAGCAGGATTTCTAGCAACTCAACAGCACATTTGCTGCTACGCTTTTGGTTTCTTTTCAATAATCAAATAGTTTCCACTTACAGAAATACCTTTAAACTTCAATATACTAGAGGTTCTTCCTTTCCATTTTTCTTTGAAGTCCACGCTGCCATTACCAAACGTTGTGTTTTAATAACAACGCTCGCTGTCATCATGGACATTTCATCCAATATGAGTTTTCTGTCAAGCCATGGATGCTCTTCAGACCAGATTCTGAAGACAGTGGCAAAAGATCTTCCTGGACCAGCAAATATTTAACCATCTTCTAGTTTCTAAGGTAGGATCCTACCATAAGAACTCTGTGTGTTATAATAAAAGCAGGTGAACATAAAGCTACTACCACAACCAGAATCCAAATTCTCTCAGTTGTTAGAATCAAAGTATAAGCTTCACTGACTGGCAAAGGAAGTCTTTCAACTTTCATGGCAAACACTCACATTACTGGGCTGTTGTCATTCTATGCTATTTCTTCCCCAGTGATTTAAGTGAGTTTGGAAGCTCCTTAGATCAGGATTTGTAACTTCAATACCACGTGTCACACAGAATTATGGTCTGACACACAAATGTTAATATAACAACAATTGACCCTACAGGCATCTACAAATTCTGATCTGTCAATGGCTGTCAGCGTGAGTCAGTGCTAACAGCAAACTTGGCAGAAGAAATAGTTCAGAATTTTTTCAGCAGGTTGTGAAATATTGCTTTGCCCATCTCTTTTCCTTTTTACAGCTCTAGGTTCCTCCATCCTATTTAATCCTAATTTTGGAAAGTGTCTAGAGGGATTTTCTCTGAAGTTTGAGCCTCCTTATGGCTAAGGATAAAGATCCTTATGGATAAGTTTCACCCAGTTTTGGCTTGGATTAAGTCTGTATGATTTGTTGTATGTTGAGATCATATAGCTACACATCTCTATGGCAGTATTTGCCAGCAGAAAAGAGATTCTTCTCAACAGGTAGAGGTGATAGTTCTAACCCACAACTAAAGCATTTGCCAAACTAAAGCGTCAACCCTGCTGGATAAAAACCAGAACGAATTAAGAGTAATGAAGCTGCCAAGCAGAGTTTAGATGGTCTTGCTTATCAGCATATCAATGTCTGTGAGCTTTCTGCTGGTCTAATCCAATTCCTTAAACAGTCTATTATCCCCAAAAGACAACAGGAATTCCTTTGCAGGTTGAAAAATTGCCCTGAGGTCTTACTGTGTGAAGAACAAAATAGTTTTTGAAAACATAAGGACTGTGGGCTTTAGAAAAATCAAAACTGTTTCACAGGCACAGTTTTTATAGACTAAAGTATTTCTACTATACTTTAGACTCTGTTTATCTGTCTGTACAGAAAAGTTTCTACTTCTTTCTTTAAATGCATTCTCTGTTGATGAAGTGTTAGGAATGGAGAATGAATTTTTCATGAGAAAACACAGATGAGGCCGTGACAAGGTCAACTCTTCCCCTTGAGCTCTGCCAGTGTGCCTTGATGTTCCCCTCAAAGCTCTACCCTCTGGAGTCAAATTGTGGAGAAATATTCAAACTCTATTCCTCAAATGTTCTTCCCTGATGAATATTGAGAAAGTTCTAGTTATCTGTGCAGGAACAGAGCCAAACACCTTTAAAAGCTCTACAAAAACTATCAAACTATCATTTTTGTTGTTATTTTTTCAGTAGCAGATACATTTGTAAAGCCTCAATTAAAGTTCCACTACCCTAGCAAGTACTTAAATTTTCTTGCAAGCATCTGAAGGAAAAAATCCTAAGCTTTTTATCTAAATTGGCAGGGTTTTTTCAGTGCCAAAGATCCACAGCAGATATGTAGACATGTCAGAAGGAAAGAGATAAAGGTGTCTTGCTTCAGGCTGTAGGATAGCTTACATTTTTTTTCCCCTTCTAATATATATTTTTGAAATAGATTTAAAGTCAAGCCTGCCTTCTAGCAGGACCTCTTCCAGATTTATCTTTGTTATTAAAGACACTGCAATTACTAAAGACTCTCCAGGAGATGAATGAGGGGCTTTAGACCAGTTCATATCATGCAAATACATTCCCCACTGATGATTTCAGCAGTGAGCCCAAGGATTCCATTTACCACAGACCTGGGGCACCAGTTCCTTCTCAGATCAGTACAAAACATCTCAGTGTGGCACAGATAAAGCCCAAGGATGTTCTCCTGCTCAAAGCTTAGAAG